>JAQIWU010002571.1:0-11861 GCA_034696445.1 Isotomiella minor
TGTTGCGGAACTAATTTTATTAGCAGTGCAATATAAAGACTTTTGGCCAGGACTTACATACAACAGTCATACGATCCTCGCCCATGGATGATGAGAAAGATGGGGCCTCTGCAGAGACCTAATAATCGAATATAAATTGGTTAAGTGTCTTAAAGTTAACAAACTCGTTAGTGTCTCTCACCTCACATCGATATAGACCTGTAGATCTCACCGTCACAGATTTTAAATGAACCACTTCCGATGTGGAACGATGAGCCTGTCAAATAGGAACAATTTCAGGTCTTTGTAAAATTAATAACGACAATAATGAGGGTTCTTACGTCTACATGGACCCCAGGAACAGGATGCGTGTGAATTGAGGGGTTGAATCTAGGTACATATCTGAAGAACTCTTCATTATCTTTATACCACCTGGAGAAAGTTCCAACTTTTAATTTGAATTAGAATCAATCAAATGTGTAAAATCTTACTTTACGGCATACAATCTGTCCCTTCCTAGTTGAAATTGACAAAATAGCTCCGCCGGTTCCCCCACACGTTTGTAGTGCGGAACTTCCACTTTATGCAGTTCTAAACACTCTGCCACTAAAACAAAAATTGTGCAGTTATACAAACGAAGTAGCTTGATTGAAAATCAATATAGCACCATCTACCTACCCCCCCATTTGCATATCAGTGGGACTTAAAGAACTCCCCTCTTTCTGGCTCATGAAGTAAATGATTAGGTAAAAGTGACACTATGCTTCCCACGATTTATATACCAAAACCCTGTCATTTCATTTTTATCTCCTATGATACCCCTTCCAGGCTAAGGATGCAATGCCTAAGCAACGTTTATGAAAAATGCGGTTGCACTGCACAGTTGTTTAACTATTGACGTAACCTACGTCCTGATGTAATAATCTCGACGTATAGGTTCCCCTATTCAACAACACCTTGCGAGTAAAAGCCACATTATTCAATCTTACTCTCACCTAGAAAATAGAGCTGCCTTCTATGAAGCCCATAGCAGAAGACATGAATCAAAATGCCTGACTTGAACGTACCTCTAAACTATTAGAAAGTGCGGTGGTTGATATGGATTTTTCATTCCTTTCTCCTCTCGTTTTCCTGGTGCAATCAAAGGTCGAAGAAAAATGCAGGAAATCTGGGGAGCGGAGGAAGTGAAAGGAGAGGAATGGCAGAGGATGAAGCGTTTGTTGCATTATGTAGGAAGAAAGTATTCCATTAGCCAGTATGAAAAGCCACTCAAACTCTACACATTCAGTTCGTAAAGTGAAGCATCAGCACGACAGTGTGAAGATATTCCCTCATTGAGTTCCTTCGAGTCCTTCATTGACGTTTTCTTAAAGAGAGTGAATAAAAGCTCTTTGAAAGTTAATCGTCTGGAACTCATCTTCACAAACTAACAACCACTGAACCACCTTATCTTCATTCCTTCTATTCAATTACGTCCAAAATATCAAAGTCTCTATGAAAACCACCGAGAAGATAGATTAATTTGCAAAGGAGAAATTATGACATTCCCTACTTTTTGTGTTGATTGCCCCTGTCACTTCCAAGCAGCCTTGGGTTTATGAGTTTGTATATACTTTTTACAAGATTGTTGTGCAGTGCAGTATCTATATTCTTTTTTTTCAGTAGGACGTCATGTCATTTATAGAATAGCTGCGTCACCTTCATAAAGTGGCACGCAAAGGGCAGACTTGTCTGTGTGTTGTAAATATTTTGAGCTATATATGTGAGTCAAGTGGGATACAAAATTTTTTAGCAGATTGGTTGGTTGAGAAAGTGTCGGTGTTGAGATATCCGGCTGAAAAGTAGGAGGCATAAGTGGTGCACTCGTGGGAACAAAGGGGAGCCAATTTGGAGGTTGTGCGAGGAATGGGAATCAAAGATTGTTCCGATTTTGCACCGTAGGCAGAGAAGGTGATGAGGTGGCGGATGGATAAGCGATTCCCTCCACGACTCATTGTCGCACTGGTCAGCTCCTGAGCTGAATCTATAACGATCTTCAATCTAAAAATCGTTAACTCTTCCAACGACAAATTGACACTCTCAAACTCACTCTGCCTGACTACACTCACCCCATTCTCAATGAACAGGAGAAGCCTTCGCAAATTCTGTGAGTTCATGTAAAATTCTTTCATATCCGCCTTGGCTCAAGAGTTGTTTCTTGTGGCAACATCCTCATCTTGAACAACTTGAATTGGAAGGGGCAAAGAGAGACAACATTGTGCAACTGAGAAAAGATACTCTTTGAGCCAGATAATGTATCGGACATCGTACTTGACTCCCCTGCTTTAACGAATGTCAAACCCTGTTCCACGTCCACTCCTTACTTCCCTTTCCTAGGTTCTATCCGGGAGCTAATCTCATTTCTTGGGAAACAAAGTCAGATGCCATGACCAGTACATTTCAAAAAAATCTAAAGCACTTTGAAGAAACTTTTACAGCTTTCTTCTTGCACATAGAAATGGATTGAGTAACATGGTTAAGAGACAAGTTCTTTGATCCAAAAAATCAAAGTTGATTGAATCACTTAATTTAATTGGTAGCGTACCTGAGCCTATTAGAAGCAGGACGACAGGAAGTGCTCTTCTCATTTTCCCCCATTCACTTCGTCTGTCCAGTCAAGTATTCCACGACGTCTTGCTCCTATTCTTTACATCGTAACAAGTGAAGATCTTCATGGTCATTATTTTGAACCACTAAAATGTCTTATTGAGAAAATTGATCACAATCCTCCTCACTTCACCAAATATTTTTCAATAACATTTTATTGAACTGTGAACTGAATGCGGTTGATTGACTGAAATCCATACTCATCAGAGGTATGGCTAGAGAAGGGTGCTGATTGTCATGTTGGGAGTTGACTTGGTCACACCACTTGTAAATGACGAAGTTATCAGAAGGTATAAAGTAACTAACTGACGCTAGCAAGGCTATCAAGAGTGTGAATTGGGGTGAAAAGGAGAAATTCGGTGGTATATTCTCAGTACCGTCGGTTGTGCTGGTTTGTCGGTGAAAGTCCGTACAACACTGAGCTGCACCTTCCCCCTTCGCTTCATGTTTTATCAAGGCAACTCAACGTACAAAAGCACCCATCGACAACATTTTTGTTGTACTTGAGAGTTACACACAATTCTTCCCTTCTCCTCCCTTCTTCTGAAGAGGCAATGAATTCCTCTTCATTCCTTGTCAAATGAGGGAAGTACGAGTTATTCTAAAATTGTAAACTCTTCAGTCATCGTTACGTCAGGTTGATGAAGTTCAAGTGCAGGGTAATTTTGATTTCTTTTAAGATTCTCATGTTGGAAGGCACACGTGGATTTTTAAATATAGAGACGACTCTTTCGTGCTAAAGTCCAATAACATTTAACAATCTTATTTGCAAAGTAGTCTGGTGACTAAAATCAAGTCCTGGAACATTCATTTCCTTCTACTTTCTCTACGATACTTCCCCTTTATACAAACTCGTGATAAATTTCACGTACTTAACTATCCTCTCAAGGAACAAGCAGTATGCTCGATAATCTTCTAATGTGATTACTTTTCTTTAAGTAGGTTATCCTGTACGGTTCTCAAGACACACAGAAAATGTGTTTGTTCATGACAAATGTAGCACTTTGTCGGAATACTCGAAAGGGTGGCATGCATTGTTGTGACGTATGTAAAAGACACCAATTTGTGCAATACTTTGTGCCTGGTACGTACACACACCCAATGCTATAGCTACTGCTTAATTAGTGCTTACTACACCTAAACTGCTTTGTATTTAGGAAGTTCTTCATAATTTTTAGATTTGGTTTGACTTTTTACCGTCGAGATATTTATCACTCAGCTCAACGAGATGAAGAACTTAAGATCCTTGTCAATGCAAAAAACTAGCAGAAGTTGCACCAATTGCAAAGAGACCATAGGCGTGCTAAGACTATGTTATGCCGTATCTGGTAAAGAGAAAGTTCACTATTCTTAGTGAAGTAGGATGAGCTAATCACTTCATTGTCATTAGTTATAATGTCAAGTCAAACACAAAGCAAAGCAGTGAACATTTTGCGCGTTATATTCCCCAAAGAGTTATTCATCATTCACATCCATCAACGCTTTGTTTCGTACTTCGAGCTCGTTCTTCTTGTGCAACTCTTAATAAGATATTCCAAAGACCAGACCACCCTCCTATTCATGAGGTGAACGATGAACTTAAGTTCAGAAAGAAAGTGTGGGGCATTCTTCACTTCTTTTAAAAGAGTTGCTACTTTGATTTGGTGTCATATTTAAAAGAAAATTTTGCTAATTTATTTTGGACGTTAAGGAGCGTTGAAAGCAGCCCATGCAGTTAACTGAATGTCACCCAAGAAACATTGAAAAAAGCGAGTTCAGGACCAAGTTAGTTTAGTCTGGAAGCAGCTTGGGACACTCTGCCGTCATTCGAATGTAAGGTGTGCAATTTATTTAAATTTCAGAGTTGGGGAAAGTTTTATTTAACTCTGGAATAGGAGTGAGAGTGGAGAACATGTCCCAAAGATTTATGGGGAGAACTCAAGTCTAACTATTTATTTTAAATTCTCATCTACATCCCCTCTCCACACTACACACCACAAGTACACGGACAAATGTGGTCGACGACACCACCAAAACCAAGAAGTTAGAAATCAAGACATCACATCTCTCCGGCTTGCAAAGTCGTTTCAAGAAGGCGAGGGGAGTTAATTATCGTGTGTGTACCAAAGAGGCAACGAGATAACATTAAAATAAGTCGCAGGTATTTGGCTTAGTTGCACTCTTTCTTCTCTACGGCCCAAAGTTACAAAGTCTTGTCCATTCCAATGCACTTTCTTATGACGGAGGCCGTGAATACTCCACGGCACAAGAAAAGTCTATGTTGCCTCCATTCTTTTAACAGGTCCATTGTGATGCAAACTAGAACGGGAGAATGGACATCCGGACGGTTTTTCAATTCTGTATCTCTTGCGGTCTACCTTTCACCTCATCTTCATAGGAGACAAAGACACTTTACAGAAGAGCAGATAGGGAGCGATAGATAGAGGGAATGGGGTGAGGAAGGAGAGGAGACACTGGGTTAATGCAGTCCGTGAGAATTTCCTTTCACTTTTGCCATGTTCTCCGCAAAGTAAATTGTTTGAGGGACACGATCATGATCTGCCTTTTCCTTTCCCGTTTCTGAATTGAATGGAATTCACCTAAAGGTGTTGGAAGTTAAAAGGACACAAGAGTAATTGCATTTTTGGTTCTTCTTCTCCACTTTCTCCTTTAAGCTAAATGTCCTTTCTAATGTGAAATTATATGTCCTGCTACAAAAATAATTCATTAATCCAAAAGAAAAATAGTTAACAGTTGAGCTTGGCTCATTGCATGTCCAATTGTATTGGCTATCTTTTGTAAGAAAAGATAATTTAGAGGAAAAAGTACTTTCACTTTCACTTTGGTTTTGAAAGAATGCTTTGATTTTTTTGATAACCATAATAACAGATGCCCCCCATAACCCCAAGCACTGGAACTACATTTCGGGAATGGGGGAGATGGAAAAAGCAGGATGAGCCCATTTTGTCATTTTGGTCGTAACACCTCATTGAGAGTCAAAGTTTCAATTTCCTTCTTCCAAATCCATCAGACAAAATAAAAAATTCTGGAGGGTACATAATGTTCAATTTTCAGATGATTGGACCCAACGTCCAATTCTATATTTTCAAGATCTATCGGCTCTTTTTTTCTGTCCCCTCTTCAGAAAATCTGTGAAGGCAAGTGTAAGCAGGGGTAATATTTCTACTTATCCATTTTGTATTTCTCTCATTCGTGGCAAGCGTGTGTTGCGTAAGTACAAAATTTACAAAAAAAAACTGAGGTTGAAGGGATTCTCTGACTGCCCCATCCTCATGAAATCTACTCTAAAGTGTAAGACTATATCGTAAAACCCCTCACCATTTACTCGAGATTGATACGATGATGGAGTATTTATGTGGCATTCTGCATAATTTGCAAGTGTCGAGATTTGTGGGCCCCATTTGTGACATCCAGTTAGATTCATATTTGATATAAAATGTAACGATTATTCAAGCCTAATGGTGGACATGGGATCACCCTTCATTTGCATAATTGAAAATCAATGGCTTCTTATTTCTCCGTCGAAAGACAGTAATGGCCACTTTCTACATTTTCAAAAATATTCTTTTCCTACCTCAACTTTCACACTTTCTCCTTATAAACCACTAGAGGAAAAGATAAAAAAAGAAAAATACGCTGTTATGCAGAATAAAGTGCCCATCAAAATGGGTCTACGCTATTACGTTTGAAATGGCGCATGTATTATCATTCCTTCGTCCTCACTTTTCTCAACTAATTCGGAAACTGTGCGTGGATATGGTTCACGCAAGTGGAAGCATGCAATGAGAAAAATTGGACGTAAATAAAATTAACAAAATAAAATGATTGCAATCCAAGGAGTTTCATAAGCAACAGGTTTTAGCTGAATCTCGTTGTGAATTTAAGTTAATTTGAAAGTCACGTTTCGCCCAATTAATCTTGTTACCCAATTACACGCCCCTCCATTGTGCATCTAAAGAGAAAGTGGGCGTAAGAATGCTCCGAAACTTTTCACAAAGAATAATAAAGCTTGCTAATTTAACCACTTGATCATAGTTGCTTTCTTCAACTTCTTATTTGATAGACATCAATGCCGCGGTTCAGCAGCTTCATTGTACTCATTAATTGAGTCGGTGTTCCAGGGGTGCCATAAAATCATTAATCATTAATAGGTCACTTAAACTCATACAATCCCTAAGAAGTCGTTTGGATCATTACACCAAGAAAGTGCACTACGTAGGCTGCAAAGCCAAGAAACGTTATATAACATGAGCATAGGCCCTGCTGGATGCTTCTTTCCTCCAGTTTAAAAAAAAATGTAATCGCAAAGCAGTAATTACTTTTGTTTTGCCATCTTTTGAACTTCAAAGTGATGTAAAGACTTCCTTTCTCATGTTTATCAAAGTCATAAGCAAATTAATTTGTTTTGTGTGTTGCAGGTTTGAGAACGTTCTGAGAGATAATATGTATCTGATAGTCAGGAGGACAACGTGGACGGGATAGTTGCTCTGCTTCATGGTTGAGACGAGATTAGGAAACGTGTGAAAGCTAGGTGAAAGCAGTAAAGCTAACTTTTATTGAGTGGATGGGTCATAAAGTTGGGGTGAAAGTGGGCACATTTTTATTCTCTGACTGACTGGAGCTAAAGTTTCCAACACGCGTACAGAATCCGGATAAGCGAGGGATTGTCCCACCGGACCCAAGCGATATAGTAGCAGTGCATCTATCTCCTCACCCAAATAGAAAAATCCCAATCCAACATGTATCTCTCGTGCCAAGGAAACATTTTTTTCTTTCTTCGGGACATTGATATGGTGAAGACGTATGCAGCATCTCCGTCATTTAGACACGGCGTATACACAAGAAGAGAAAGTGCTACTACTGAGAGGGGGAGCAAATTGACTAAATGTACTGCAATAAATGCAAGTTATTGTAATTGTGCATTAAATAGAATTTTCTTACATCTCACTTTTGTTAGCTTCCTCTCAAATGATTGCAACATTCGATGTATTGTACTGTGTAGAAAGCTGAATAGTGGTACCTTAAGATTGTCTATACCAACCTTGATCTCTCGCAACAGAAGAAATTAGTTTTCCATTGGACTCTATGAAAGGGTGAGACACTTTTCTATGCAAATTTGAAATTGCGAATTTGGCATCTCTCTGATGAAACAGACCCGAGGGTAAGCAGACTTATATTGTGTGAATAAGAAGGACAAATTTAGTAATTCCAAAAGATCAGCATCCCTGACATAAAAAATAACCAAAAGGTGGAAACGGAGGAAAAAGTTTGCTATTGCCATGACGAGGAACCTGCCCAAACATATAGACGTCTCTAAAAAAAGGTGAAGAGTTTCGTACTTTCTCCTCACAACTTTACGACTTCCTTTTCCAGATAACAACGTGGATATTTTCTTTTCCAAATGGCTGCATTCATAAAAATAAAATCGAAATCTCCCAATTCACTTATACACTGTCTAAGTCATCATAAAGAACTGCGTCAGTTAGTTTACTAAAGTCACGATCATCATCCTATGGCCGGAATAAAAGATGGAGTGTGTGGAGGGTATGGAGTTATGGGAAGAATCCATCAATCAATTTATGAATATTATGAGCTATTCCCATTCGCACGTCTTCTTACTACCCACCTCATTTATTATTTGGAATTGGAACTTTTCCTCACTCTTTTTTTCTTCAACTTTCTTCAACCCGTGTGGATGGATGATGCCATATACACTCTACGGAGGGGAGAAAGTAGAATACCAACAACTTTTGACTCTCTCCACCCACGAATGTAATTCCCAAACCGTCTGGGCATACAACCTCATAGTTTTTCATAGGTATTGTTAGTTAACCTACCTTGACACTACTCATTATTCAATGGCTGTTATATAATGATAACTCTTGCGACTTTATTATCAACAGTAAAACGAGTGAACACGTCATAGTGAACTAAAAATTACTTAGTTTAAAAAACGAATGCATATGAATCCAATACGAATACGGAGTATAAATTTATAGCCAGATCACTGCATGAGGTCATAGTCGTCTCTCTGTAATGAACCACACATGATATGAGCACCTTTAAGGCACTGTATTTTTAAGGAATGTCTTACCGCAGCATTGTAATCCAGGACGTGTTGTTTAATTTTAGACGTATTTACCCAGGTAAGGAAGTCTTCCATGGTTCTAGAAGAGGGTATAGAACAAATTAGTATAACATTCAAACACCGACATTAAATTTTCAAAAAAAAACTTTGTCTTTTGAACCTTGTGACGAAGAAAGCAGGGTCATACACAACCTCCACCCCAACTCTGACATGCCCCTGCTCAATGAATTTGGCAGCATCCTTGATTGTCTGCGCCATCTTGCTCCTGACCATGACCACGGGGAGTCTGCGTCGACAGAAGGAGGAGGCTGTGATTTTGTCACACAGTTCCAAGGAGTCCCTGCTTGGGATCAGTCCACACTGGTACCTAAACACATGAACAGATTGTCATCCATCAATAATGGATCCCCTTTAACTTTACACTCACAGTTTCTCTAGCAACAGGGCTCCAGCCTCCACTCTGTAAGGGTCCTTGGGATCCAACGCCTTAACTTTCCTCGCCATCTCCCTCACCTCCCTCGACAATTTGTTGTACCTGGAAAATCCCCGGATGAAGATGTTACACACAATTTTTAGGTACTGAAGAAGGATTGAGGAGACAAGGGCCTTACGCTGTATAGTCTTCACGCTTTTGAATGTGGTACTTCCTCATGATCTTGACTTCATGGAGATTGTTGTCCGCCTCCCAATTTATAAAATCCACCTTTTTGAGCAACTTCTGCTCATGATACTTCAACTTCCTCATCCTTCACCCTTTCCTCACCAAAAAGAAAAGAAAAAAGACTTGGTCAATTTCTAATTTCTTAAAAATGAAAACAAAATTTGATCAGAGGAAGAAATCCACGGCACACGGCAAACACATGTGCTGGGGAATTTCGTAGACTTGTGAATTCAAACTTGTCCTCGATCCTTGTGAAGGTAGTCTCCACCATCTGGTTTCAAGGAATCTCAACACAATTCTGTAGCTACAGATTGACGGGAGATGGCTGCTCCTGGGGTTTGGAAATCTGCAGACTATCTTGGCATTTAAATTTCCAAAGAATAAATCTCAGTCCAAATACCTCAAATATTTTTTAACTTTTAAGATTGCAAAATGTCTTTGGGGATGAGACTTTATATCTCATCTCGGATGCATATCGGTTAAACAGAGGGGACACTCCACGTTTGCGACAAATAAAACAAAGCCATTTTCTTTAAGTAAACCTTTTCGTTTGTCTTCTTGACAGATATTTCTTCCTTTTTCATCAAATTTCAGTCGTTTTTTGTGTATTGTTTTCGCAAAGTATCATCAGTTCGACCTTCGGAAACATTTTAGCACAAATTAATAAATTGCAAGAGTCCCAAAGAGTACAAAGGACGTGCCCATGGGAATTTGGTGGAGCCGTATAAACTCAAGAATGTAAGGATGGATGATGGATGCTATGTGTAAAGGATTGCAATTTTCAATTCATTTCATAATGCCAACGACGACGATGGCACTACATTTTCATATATTATTATTATTATTTCACTTATTTTACCCCTCTCTCTCTCTCGCCTACAACAAGCCAACGTCCATGCTGCATATTACATTAGTCGCAGGTATACAAGGAATAAAGTGCTTTGGCAATGTTGAAAAATCAGGTACGAAATAAAACATAATCATCATATCCACACGACGACGCGAAGAACGAACATGGCCACATTGAAACAACTTTTAGTTAAACATGGCATTAATAAAATGGTGAATAATCCAAGTACATTGCATTATGCTGAAAAGCAGTGAGGAGTAGAAAGGTATTTACAGACAGAGAATGACGACGCTGTTGTGGATGTTTGGACTTCGATATTTCGATGTTGCTTTATGCTTATTGCTGGTGTGTGTGTGAAGTCAGTTTTTCGCGAGTTAAAGTTTTACTTGGCTTGACTTGACTCTCTGCTAAAGTACAAAAGTATGTGTGCATGTATTTTGGCACAAGGACGACGAGAGGTGAACTCACAACACTTTGCAATAATATATCCCTTATGCTTTTACATGCATACCCACTCGCCCAAATGAACTGCCAAAATAAAATGGAGAGAGAGAGAGAGACCGTCGTCGAAAAGAGACATGAAATGAAATGAGACTTCTTCATTGTTCATTTTTGGCGTTGGGAAACATATGAAACATGCAAACTTTTCTCATAGATGACACCAACCAAATCGAATTCTTGCCCAACGATTGTCATGTCATGCAGGGCACCTGCAAAAGTTGAGCCACCAAAGAGGTAGGTCATAAGATAGCTCAGGCCAGAGCAAAAATGTTGCTGAGATAAGAGAAAGAAGGATAACTGGTTGTGACCGTCTTGGAACAATGTGCTAAGACATGAAGTCGAAATCATGGAAACGGACCCATCTTGGAAACATTTTTTTTTTTTGAAAACAGCTTTGCCGTTTGACCTGTTCAGTTCGAAGCACTATAGACTATACGATGATGACAATTTTGCATTATAACTTCGCATGAATGGGACTATTATTGTGGTTCAAAAGACTTTGTGACTTTCTTCTCACAGTTAACTGACTTTATGTTTAATTTTTATTTAGAAAGCTGTAAGCCATTCTATTTTGTTTGCGACAGCTTCATAATATCATCATCATCATCATGGTGGTGGTTGGTATAAAAGTTGATGATGATGGTGGTGGTGGTGGTTGTGCGCCCTGCAGAAGAACGGTTCACAAACGGTGTTTTACTGTTGTTCTCGTTGTTGTACTCACTACTGATGCTGTTTGCAGTGCATGAGAATTTGTTATTATTATATTTTGCATTTTGTATGAATTGCAATCTACTTAAATTGAAACGACGTTGAGGGATGGGTGGCGTTGCTAACGTTGGGGTTGCAAAAAGGATGTAAGGGGTCGAGTGACGACTGACGACAAAAATGCTAAATGCGTTTTCTCAATTTTTGTGGAACTTTGAAATGTTCGAAGCTTCAAACATCACCCTAGATGACCCTGAGTCTCTCCTATCCTAAAAATAATTTAAATGAACACCATGGATCATTATTTTCAAGGCAACAAGTTTGATTCCATAGGTTATTTTAAGAAATAAATTTCAAATTGCGCTATGAAGATTATTTTGGGCCAAATGTAAACGGCATCATTATTTGAAATTCTTGCATGCAACACTACA
>JAQIWU010002572.1:0-11857 GCA_034696445.1 Isotomiella minor
ACCTACCTAGCACCTGCTTCTTCATGTTACCTCACCAAATTACATATTAAATTTTTGGCTTTGTCTCATCCTCTTTCTGAAGTTACAAAATTGTTCAGTCCAACTTTGCACCCTGTATTGAACACTGACTGTCTCAACTTAACCCAAACCAGAAGCATCATGGCAAAATCCGTAAGTTGTCCACTTCTATGACATAAGTCAAGTAAGTAAACCTAATTTATTGCCCTATTTTTGTAGGTACTTATCTTTGTGGCCTTGGCCCTGGCCCTCTGTTTTATTGTTGACTTGGTCAACTCTACACCCCAAGGATACTTTAGTACGAATGCCTTTATAGCATCTCAACAAAGAGGAGACAACGGTCCTCAAAGACCTTCGGTATGCTAATTAATTTATACGATGTCTGCATAATGTATCAATTAAACTTAAATGCATCTCATTTGAATGTCTCAGGTTGACCCGTCCGCGTACTACACTGGGGCTAATAGGGCGAAAATTGCAAGGCACCTGGCACAATACAGCTACTGATCAACAAAATCCTGTGGTTGTTATTTCAATAATTTAGCTGTTAGGTTTATTCCCTAATTTCGTACAAACAAACGATTATTAAACGGATCGAAGAACTATTATAACTATCCCATGATACAGTATACGTTATTGACTTATTGCTATAACTGGTAGGGTGGTATTGAGTTAGCTTGTGTAATTGTATGATCACAGATTAATTCAATTTTTTGGCATAATGCATCCCTAAACTTAATATCGGTTATCCCTGTAGCCTCCGCCTCCTCCTCTGTATCCTCGCCCTCCGCCTCTCCCACAACCACCTCCACCGTAGCCTCCACCACCGTCATTGTCTCTTCGGTCGTGTTGGTAGTAATTTTGCTGCTGCTGCTGCTGAGCATCATAGCCTCCTTGGTTTTGGCGTTGGTCATAGTGTCCTCCTCCACCCCCACCACCATAGCCACCCCCACCTTGATAATTATCATTGTAGCCATCTCGTTGCTGTTGTTGTTGGTGGTACTGACCACCTCCTCCTCCACCTCCTTGAGACCATCCACCTTGAACACGTCCTCCACCACGACCTCCCCTCCCTCCAAAGTCACCGCCACCGCCACCACGGCCACCTCTGTAATCACCCCCGCCACCACCTCGACCTCCACGCCCTCCACCACGACCTTGTTGTTGGTTAGGATTTTGGATCCAACCAGAAGATCCACTGGGAGCACCTGTACATAAAGTGGAGATAGTAAAAGTAACTGAACTACACAACGACAATATATTTTCAATTACCTTGTCTTTGCTGCCAACTGGGCATTTCTGGTGGGGGTGGCTCAACCTCGTCCGGCCTCCCTCCCCTGTCCGGCACTTTCCCAATGACAACTTTGTTGACTGCAGACCTCGTATGCTTTCTTACTTTCACGGAAGATGTTTTGTCAATGATGGGAAGGTCCACCCTTGCGGCCAACACATCCGTGAGCTTCACTCGGGGCTCCTTCTTCATCGCATCCCTCAGAATTTTGAACTCTTTTTGAATCTTATCCCTGTCCCCCTTGAGCCTGTCCGACCAGTGGAAGGACTGAACCGTGACATCCAGCCTCTTCAGGAGCATCTCTCGTCGCATGGTGTAGTCATCCTTGAGCTCTTTGTAGTATTGTCCCAAGGACTCCCACTGACCTGGACTCAAGACGCCTACGAACAGTGGATCCATCGCTCCAGCATCCCCCGTTCTAACCTTCACTTTCGGAAGGATCCCTGCCCACACCTGTCCTACAGTGATGGAGGTCGGCGGTTTCCCCAACTCCAGTTCTTGGCAAACTTCCCTCAACGTCTTAGCCGTGGGACTCTCATTCAGTTCCACCCTCATCTTCTTCTTCTCCCTCCGTCCCTCGTGGACGAAGAGCATCCTCCCCGCTTGAACCTCTCCCACAAGGAAGGATAGAGCCAGGAGGCGACTCTCCACCGTCTCAAACCTGTCCGACAAGGGAGTCTCCAGGAGGGACCCATGTGGACACGAGAGTTCCTTCAAAAGGGAACTAAGCTCCATTTTGAAGCCTGACACATCCTCCTCACTTTTGACCAGGTTGACCGCCTCGTCCACGTCAGGGCAGGTGGAATGTAGCTCCTTTCCAAGCCAGGAGACGAGGTGAGAGTATTTGACCAAGTCGCCGGTTAGTTCAGTGACAAGGTTGCTGTCATCATCACCTCCATTCTGACAGGGGTCCCCTTTCTTCGTCGTCGCAAGGGATGGAGGGTAGTGAAGGTCCTCCAACGCGGTGAGAATGCTGATCTCCATATTTTTGTCTAAACAAAAGAAAATTGATTACAAAATTATTGAAAAAGTAAGTAAAATTATTTACCAGATCTTCTGCTTTCTGCTCAGCCGAATCTGAAACTGGCCGGTCTTCCAGTTTCGAGTTGAGACTCTCGACGATGATATGCAAGACAAGAAGAAAGACGCAGTCTTGTTTTGTAAATTCTGAATTTTATTCGATTCGTCAATTTATTCAAATACGTTTCATCAAACGTCAGTCTCATTTACCTCATTTATACCCATAAGTAGGTGCTAAATACTGCATAAAAATATATGTACTCACTCTGTCAAAGGTCATTAAGAATACGGTAAGGCCAGAGGTTTGACCTTTTCACATAGCTTTCTCGCTGTAGAGTTACAAATTGACAAACCTAAATGATAAGACTAAAATGATGAAGCGCATAATGATTTATAACTAATTAAGTTACTTAATTGCGATGGTTGAGATTGTTTGGGGCAATACGATACATTTTTTGTAACAATAATAACAGGAAGTAACAAGAAAGAAAACGCACTGAGCGATATTAAGTTTTAAGCATCATAACGAATAAAATACTTTATCTAAAACAGTGAAAGTAAACAAGTAAGTACCAAGTAAGTAAAACTTAGGTGCATCAATATGTAATCACTACCAATATCAAGGCAGAGGATACCTTTTGTTTTCAAGTCTTCAAGTGGTTTAAGCTTGCTTTTCAGGAATTGGAAGATCCTCTGAAGAAGGAACTTCCAATTGCGACGCTGCTGTAGCTGTAGAAGTTGTTGCAGATGAGGATGAGGATTCGGTTTCTGTCCCTGGGGGACATGATGATGTGGCGACAGTGACGATGACGGGAAGTTTTGGAGATGGTGGACGAGCATCGAGTTGTAGTGGATTGTCACTCTCGTCATCAACCAAGTCAATCAAATCGATTATTTTAGGTTTAGAAAGGGTAACTGGAGCTGAGCTGGTTGATGTTGAAGGAATTGCTGTAACAGTCGCAAGGGATGTGGATGATGTAGCCGCCAATGATTCAGTTTCAGTGGTAGAAGGATGAGTTGTTCTGTTTCCTTGCCCTTGCTGGTTGCCTTCATCCTTGGCAAGGACAATGCTTAACGTATCTGAGCTGTGTTCCATTGTTATATGGACTCTTAATTGATTTTGACTAGCAAGTGTCAGATTACAGAAGCCACAAGACGGATGATTTTGTCTATGCGTGGAAAATTCTATGTTCGAATAGCACAATTTCTGACAAACGTCACAGATTAAGGAGGGATGTGCGGACGTGTAGTGCCGATCCATTTCTTCACGACTGGAAAAGATGTGCTCACAAACAGAGCATGGGATTAGTGTCGCTCCTTCCATTTCCGCATGATTCCTCGCATGCAGAATTAAATTCATAACCGTCGTGAAAGGATTTGAACAGATTGGGCAAATAAATAGTTGTTCATGTTTGTGGTTCCACTGATGGGTGAGGAAAGACGACAACCTGAAACAAACAACATCATTGTAATGGAATGTTTGGGAAAGTTTTGTAGAAGAATTGGTTTAGAGATTCTTACGAAATAAAATCAGACTGACAAAAGCATCTATAAACTCTTGTAGAATTCGAGCTTCGCCGCCGAGCTGGTGCTGGTGCCGGAGTTGTGGTCGCGACTGACTCTGTGGTCGTGGTTGTAGCGGAAGCAATAGCGTTGGAGATGGACGGAGTGCTAAAGGTGACTGGGACGACACGGTGGACCTGCACTTCGGAAATGGGGTTGTTGTTGCGTCGCAGTCGCAGTTGGGATGCTCTTGAAGGAGTTGCTGTTGAATAAGAAAAACTCAATAATGTTAGTGATGCTTCCATGAGGTCAACGACATTGGTCAGCGTACCTGTATTACTATTTCTCGTCCTAACAGCCAGGCCTTGTTGTGGTGCAGTACTCAAAATAAAGGGACGAGTAGAGGAAATAGTAGGAAGGCTGGGCATCAAACTGAAAAGACTCACAGCGGGTGAGAAAGTTGTTGACGCTGGCAATCGCGTAATTTGTGTAACTCCTCCTGATGAATTGCCAAGATCCTTCCTTGTGCTAAAATTGAGAAATAAACTTATGGACCTATTTTGCACACAAGTAAACAATTTACCCTGACGCCTGTAGCGGTGGCCGCTGCAATCGGAACGTTACCGCGTCTTGATACGATGGTGGTGGCTGAGGTTGCTGGAAACTCAAGTTTGGTGGCGAAGTGCTACTAGATGATGAAGGACGAATAGTTTCAGAGGATGTCGACGTTGAGTTCAAATGTTTCCGAACTGCTCCCTCAATAATGCAGTTGACGATGTCTTGACCAGTCAGAGTAGCAATGTAGGAATTGGCATTGGTAGAAGTGCTTGGGGTCGCCACAACAGTGGTTGTCGCAACCGTAGATTGAGTTTGAGGAATTATAGTCGCAGTAGGGACGGAAGTTCGAGTGTAGGGATTCCCGCAAGACTTCCTACACTGACATGTGTCACCACAACCCTTGTAACGCTTGTAACATTCACAACCGACACCAGTACACCTTTTAAGAACCCCTAAGGCAGTATCTTCAAAAGCACAGGAGCATTGTGGCAGTCCTCTAACTAAAGCTGTTGAAGCGAGTGGTTGCGAAGAGTGGGAATGTGTGAGCGGAGACACAGTCGCAATGGCAGGAGCTGAATGACCTAGACCTTGTTGTGACAATCGCCTGTGCAACATCGGGGTCGTGGCAAGGGTCTGTAGATAAGTGTTAGGAATAGACCACGACATTTGTCCTACTGATCCAGAAACCATCGGGGAAGCAGTTGTTGTCACCGAAGCTGGTGAAGCACTTAAGGTAGAAGTAGATGGGGCTCTGATTCTTGTAGCAGGGCCAGGAGCAGGGATACTCCTTCCCCTCCCCGTCGCTTCCCTATAATAACGCGCAATTGAATCTGAATCTGAAAGCTCTTCATATTTGTAGTCCTTTACTCGATGTACCATTGTAATGTGCTGTTTGACCCTATTACTGGCAACAAATAACCTCTTGCAATAACCACATTTAAATACGCTTTTCACATCCGTGGATGTTGACTTTTTTGACTTTATACTGCTATTGGTATCACTGGACGTGCGTCTGCTCTTGCTGGAGCTTGAGTATGAAGTTGGTCGAGTTGCAGAGAGTGGAATTGAATAACCCATTGGCAGCTCAACATCTTCAACCTCAAACGATTGAGGCATTAAAGAGTTTTTCATTTCCTCGTCACTACATTCTGAAGCTGAGTTTGTTGACTCGTCTTGGTCTGCCAATCCAGGAATAAAATTCCAACCTTTTCCCCTGGTGGGGGACTTATTTTGTATCGTTTCATCTTCCTGATTGATTCTTTCTGGAGATTCAGGTTCAAATATGGTAGTGGAGAAGGAAATGAGATTCTGACTTGCAAGATCGTCTGTCTCTTGCTCAATTTCTTTTTCACCTCCCTCTTCTTCATACGATCCCATTAATACTTCTGGATAAACCGGAAGTGGTCCATCTTCGTCGTCGTCGTCTTCATCATTCATTTCCAGCCCTTGCTGTTGCTTTTGCTTGAATTGCATAAATTCTTCATAATCAATGGGATGACTTTCTCTTACATGTGCATCCAAAACTAAGGGCTCAGTAAATTCCTCGTTGCAAACGTAACATTTATGTACTTTCGTCACCCCTTTATTTGGTGAAGCTGGTTGGAACCTTTTCACGCTTTTTCCCATCCCGCGTTTTCGTCCCCTTTTATCGTATTTAAATGTCTTTCCTTGTCCTCGAAGTTTCTCATGTTGGTTGAGGTGAAGCCTGAAAGTATTAAAACAAAATGTCAATGTCACCATTGTCTTTTTTTCCGTAATAAAATAATACATAAATCACTTACATATACAACTGTCGACTCTGATACACCCTTTTGTCAAGTGGAACTTTTTCCGCGTCGCACAATTTGCAAAAGTACTCGTCCTGAATTGGAATGTCAGGGCGCCTCAGTCGTCTCCCTTTTTCCACGCACCTATCAGCTCCATGAAGCTGTCTGATCCTTCTATGATAGTTCAAATGGCTTATGTACATCTGGCGAGTCTTGAACACTCTGACGGGTCCGCTGGACCGACAAATGGTGCACACATATTCATCTTGCAGAGGAATACCAGAACGACCATCTCCATCACGTTTAAGCTTCCTCATACCGTGAGCAAGACGAAGCCTGCGATGATAGTTCATATGACCAAAGTAGGATTGGCGAGTTTTGAACGTCTTCATCTCCCCCGTTACAGGATTCAGTTGACAAATCGTACAACCGTATGTGTCCTGAACAGGAACCTTTGAGCGAGGCCGACCCCGACGTGATCTTATTCCTTTGGGTTTTTTTGGCTTTGTCTTCACCTCGAGTCGACCCACGGACTTGTGGTATGCAACATGCGCCTTGTATTCAACTGCTGATTGAAACATTTTCCATATCCCTGCCGCTCCACAATAACCGCAAATGAAGCCTCCCTCCACTATCACGTCGTCATTGTACGAAGACGTCGAAGGTATTGATGCGACAGATGAAGGGATGGGAGACGCTTTTCTTCCTTGGTTAGTTGACGCTTGTAGCTTCTTTAAGGCCTCATCTGCCAATTCCTTACAGTGAGCCGTGATGAACACGTAGGGGGTATAAACCTCCTTTGCATGTAAGGAAAACAGCAGTGGTGACTTCGGTTTCGGTTTCACCGTTGGTGTAGGGGCTCGAGTCTCCTGGTCTTGTGCACCTTCTTCCATCTCGACATCATCATCATTGCAAGAAACTTCTTCAGGTTCATCCAGAGGGACATAATCGGAGTCAGAATCGCTGTCAATTGGAGGAGCATATGTCTTTTGTTTGGATGATTTACTGGATGCAGATACAGTTGTAATTTTCTTTGGTAAAGGTTCAGTTTTGACTTGAGATTCATCGTCCTCATTATTGTGGACAGTTGATTCATGCTGATTTAGAAGTTTTGCTGTCTTAAAATCCAATCCGCACTTTCCGCAACAGAGTTGACTTGAAGTTTTATGCATCTTCTCGATGTGGAACCACAGGTCTTCGTCGTGGCTGAAGAATCGAGTGCACGCAGGAAATTTGCAGCTAACCACTTGAGTAACAGGAATTGCTGAGACTGCCGGCACTGGCACTGGCGTTGACGTTGATGCATGACTAGCATAGTGGCGTGACAATTCCTTGACCGCATTCGCACCTTGAAATGTTCTTTGGCAAATGTCGCACTGAAGGAAACTGACCACCTCCTTGGTAGGCTCCACAATCGGAGTAATTTGAATTTGATGCTCTGTTTGAACATGGATCACGAGACTTTTAGGTAAGAACGCCACCTTACAAACGGGACATTTGAATTTCTTATAGAGCTCTGTGTCCTCGTCGAGGTACCCTGTTTTCCCACAGAAAATCATGTGGCTTCTTTGCTTATCGTGATTAGCGTAGTCGTCTCCACATTTAGGACATTTGTGGAAGTGGCGCAAATGATGATGGAGGGTGTATGTTGTTGCAAATGCAGTGCTCGGGCAACCATAAGGGCAGGCTACTTTCTTTCCTTCAGTCGGGGAAAATGCAGCAGTCGCTGCCGCAGGCACTGGTGCTTCAGACGAACTTGAACTTGGAATACTCACGGACAATGATGAGGAGGATGACTGCTGGGAAGGGGTGGGGGTGGTGACATGAGACGCGAGATGTTTTTGTAGCTGAATTCTCTGAATGAACCTCCATGGACAAACTGAACAGGGAAACTTTCTTTCTCTTCCAAGCTCATCCTTCTCCTCCCTCATGCGAAGGCAATTTCGTTTATGATGGGCAATGTCGACACCATAAGCGTAGCTGGAATTGCAGATGTCGCAGGTAAATACGCCGTCCCCATTCCTACTCTTCGAACTTGTTGAAATCTTGGTACTAACTGCCGTCGTCGTAAGCGACTGGGATTGACTTTCCCTTGAAGTACTTTGTGATATAGATGCTGCTGAGGCTGGTGGTGAATCACTTGTTGCAGTAGCAATAATCTTGACTTCGTCATCTTCGTTCCCGTCGTTAGTGTAGGAGACCTTCAGACTGCTTTTTTCCTTGCCTCTTTGATCTGGGGGAATTATGGCTTGTGAAAAATAGTTGAACACCTTGCAGCTCTTCTGATGAGTTTCTAGTCTATTTTTAACTCGCAACCGTGCTCCACACTTGCAAGGACCAAACTTATATCCGGGGGCTGGAGGGTTTGAATGAATTATTGCGTGTCGTTTAAACATAAAGTCCGAATTCAAGTCGATGCCACAAATGTTACAGGCGTATTTGGGTTTGAGATTGACGTCAACTATCCCAGGAGTAGTAGTTTCAACAACGTTGGCTGGAGCTGCCTGAAGGTTTCCTTTGCCTGGAGGACCCATCTCATGTCCCTCACGGGAAGCGATTGACTTAGTTTCAACAGCGCTGCTACTGCCGCTGCTTGTTGCACTTGGTTTGTCTTTGCCTTTCTTCCAATCAAAATCCCGAAGGGTCGTGACAGTCGTTCCTGTGTACATGCTCTTTGTGGACGAGAATGAGCCATGTCTTCTACTACTACCGTCCTCCTCCGGAACAGAACTAACATCACCCAATTTTTCAGACGACAACGACGAGGCAAGGGTCTTTCTAGTTTTAGCCGAGGAAAACGTTGACTGAGTTCCAGTGTCGCTTTCCGAGTCTTCATCACTATCCCGCTTATTCTTTGCTGCATTCTTCAAATCAATCAGTCGCTGCAGGGCCCGGTCTGCAATAGCCTTCACTTCCGCAGTTAAAACCACGTCTGGGACGAATATCTGCAAACCCTTCCATGTCAGATGGACTGGAAGCCTTCCTGATGGTGGTGGAGCTGGTAATCTTCGCACGGGCAGAGTTGGTGAAGGTACAGGGTCAAGGAGTGCTGTTGTTGACGATGTCACTGCCGCTGTCGTGGATGGTGCTCTTTTTGCTTCAAAAATGTCTTCAAGGTCCGAATCGGATCCCGACGAGGAGGAAGATGAAATAACACGCCTTGACCGCGCTCGGCCCTTCCCCCTTCCTCTACTCCTTCCTGTCATGGTTCTTTTGGTGTTCTAGTCGCTACTACGTTCATCTTCTTCAAATGCTGATGATAATTACAGAATTAAACCAATTAAATACTTTCATTAACATAAAATTGCTGACGGCAGCACACTTACCCAAGTACTTGAACACTTCTTCTTCTTATTCGAGGCGGTGTCTCCGAGTATGATCAACTGACGGACGTGGTGGTGGTGCTGTCTCAGCAAATTAAAGTAGTGGATAAGATAAGGTAGATTCTGCAAACTGAGGAGAAAAATGCTGAATTATTAAAATTGAATGAATGGAAATTAAATTAATAAATACGTGCTCCTGTACTTTCTTACCCTTTTTGTCTTTCTGAGGACAAACTTCCTTTGCTCTTCAGTGACTGACTGATAAGCCGCAGTGCACAGAGGCAGAGGCAGGCAGACATCACATGGATAACAGTGCTTCAACCTAGTTTTTTTGTTTGGATTGAATGGATTTCTCTTTTCTTTTTGTGTTTAAAAACAACCACACGCCGAATGGAGTTGTGGAAGACGTACCATCTGAGACGCAACAAGCGAACAAAGGCCTCACTCACAAAGAGACGCTATGATTTTTTCATATGCGATGATAACGTCTTATCTTCCTTGAGCTTATTTGTTCATTTATTTATGGTTTTTTTTTCATTTTGGGGCGACCTGAGATAAAAAGTTGGATGGATGTTTTCATGATCAAAATAGATGACTTTTTGGACTTTCTGCTTTATTGCAGTTTTTTGCGTAATAGCGTGCTTTATAACATACTTTCTCCTCTTTGTCATCTAATCATCTTGAACATGCCTAAATGACTTTGTTGTTGTTGACTTCCTCTTCTTTTATTCATGTCAAGTTCGAATGGGGCAATCGCTTATAGAGTTGACAATAAAGTTGAACGTTGTGTGTGGGGAAGGGAAGAAATGTTATGTTCGTCCAATAGTTTCATGGACTTTCTTCTTTAAAAGTTTTGAATACGGTTTAGACAATAATTAAAGGTCTAACCAAAATAGATTACATAGAGGAAAGGTTTAGAGGGACTTATGTAACTGAAAAATGTATGCAAACACGAACGCTTTATTGCACATATTTGTATTTTGGCATATAGCAAATGTAGAGTGAAAGTGTAAACAGCAACGCAATTTGGATTTTGATTGTGTGGGAGAAAGTCAGAAAATCTATTTGGGAACTGAAAGTTTGAGATAAGACAGGATCACACAAGTATTTGACTAAAGGCAAAGTATGCCTGTCTTGTCTATATATATTTCCCCATGAATGGTTCACTTCAGAGTTCACAATTGCTGGTGACATGACACGATCTGATATTTCCTTCATTCCCTTTCAATCCAAATACCTAACCAAACCATCTTCTTCAATGCCGTACGTTACGTACCCATTTCCTTTTTAGGTCAGGTCACGATGATATGAACTGAACTGTGAAAGAGTTTGTCAGTAATTGGAGAAAACGTACAAAGCCAAAATCCAATCCAGAACAGAACAGAATTCGCAAGAAAAAAAGAAGCAAACAGCAGCACAACCGAAAAGAGGAGAAAGTCGGACAAAAGAAAAGAAGGGTAGGAAAGAAAAGTGAAAATCAAGTGAATAAAAGTCACGTCAAACGAACGGATGGAGGGTCTCTCTCATCTCATCTTTCCTACAATACTTTCTCTATTCTCGTTTCCTATATTTATTTCATTCAGTACTTTTTTTTCTTTTCTTAATGAACTCAACTCTTCTTTCTCTTGTCAGTTTTCCTTCCTTCAGTTTAAGAGAAAGGAAAAGAAAGTTCCCAGAGAAAGTGTTACAAAACGCTAGGCAAGTCGTTATTGCGTTCTTGAAGAAGGGTCTTATGTCATGTCATGTTATTAATGCCTTTTTTCCAAATCAACCTTCTTTTCTACAACGTATTTAATTTAACACATCCAAAAGTACTTAAATTAATAGAAGCTAGCTATGGTGTGCAGCTTATAAAGCAGCATTGTACATGATAAAATGGTAGGCAATTTCTAAAAGTGTTCATGTCATAAGTCACTGTATCTTGACATGAATGGGGAGGAGAAAGTGGATTGGTGTTGGTGATAATAAAATCAATGAATTATGCATAACATTCTGTATTGTGTATTTTCAGTTTTCCATCCTCCATTATACACACTTTCACCAGATACTTTCACCTTGCAAAAGAGACCCGGACACAAAGAATAATCAGCAAAACTCACTAATAATTTACGTATGCAAATAGCAAATCGTCGCTATTGTGTATAGTGTACTATTAGATTAGATTGGTCGCATGTGTATCGTGCAAATCTGAATGCATAAGATAAATTGTATGCGCATATTAAACATATATTCCTCTTCATAACGTGACCTAATAATAGACCGTCTGGATAGAACTGGAGAATGGATTTGTGCAAAATCATTTCGGATCAGGCATTATGAAACTGATTGGAGTGACGTCAAATCGGCAATATTTTGCAGTAATATAAATAGAAGGTCAA
>JAQIWU010002573.1:0-11853 GCA_034696445.1 Isotomiella minor
TTCCAAAGACTTGAACAGTAGATAGACGACAGGTATGCCTGACAGAGACGGCTTTTAACTCTATTGCTACAACTGCTGAACCACGACCTTATCATGTACGCACGCTTATAAAGTTCGCCACATCTTTTGTCAATTTCTTTCTCGTCAGAAATAGTTATGTCCCGATATCTCTTTTTAGATTGCATGCTGTATCCCAGATATTTCGTACATTCTGAATGTCTTAGGAATGTTGACCCGAAAGGGATCACAATGTCAGGTAGCAAAATGCTCATCTCCGAAGTAAGATAGCATTGGAGAACTGTTTTTTCGGGATTAAATTCTAGACTATGGGTTATCGCAAAGTCGGAGCATATTTTTAATCGGAGTCGGAGCAAGTGGATTTGTGACTTTTCCGTCTGAATTACATCAACAGCATCGACCATGGTTACGTTAACTCCAAATTCCTTGTAACCCCCAGACATGTGCCTCACGATGGACCGACAGCCCCGTTGCATAAGGAAGCTTACATTCGCATTGTCGACTGAGATCCCCTCTGGAAATAGCACAGAAAAGCAAACATTAGAACACCGCCTGTTCCTTGTCGTCTGCTTACTCAACCAAATGTGTTGTGTGGATATACATCGGATTTGTTATGTTGGGCGTCAACCCGCAAGCCAGCATACCACACACGTATGACATTCGATCCATTGGGTTCAACTTGATGGCCTCCGCTCCAACCGAATCTGAAAAGAAATATGTGTAATAATGTTATAGTAAGAGTTCAGCAAAAATTGTGCATATCAATTTGTCACAAAAGGAAGCATATTATGGCTCTTTTGTTCACGCGGCTATGAACCTGTAGCATGCGACACGTGACGCGTTTTTTGGTCCCATTAGCAGGTGCTTGAGTAGCATAGTGTACATACCAGATGCTTTATAGACGCCGATGTAGGTAAGGAAATTCGTCCCAGCCTGGCTGAATATCCCTCCCAGAAATTAAAGGATACCACTGGCTAAATCGTGCCCTTCGTCAAAAAAGCTTCGTGGCTTGGGATCCACACTCTCGGTATTGACAAATGTAATAGGATACAGGACCATATCGGAAGCCAAAGCAGCAGCATTAGTGCCACGTAGTTGCGAGAGGGTGACATGACAATGTACTACGTTCAACTAGTAGTTTATGGGCTCAATTTACCGCGGTGGTTTTTGGTCCAGCAAAAACTACAGACAATATAATAATTTTTGAAATATTAATATTTCAAAAACTAAAGTATTATTTACTTACTCGTACAAGTATGGTTCAGCCTTGACATGCAGCCAAATGCAAAAAAATCAAGGCTGACCAGTGTCAGGAACAAAGAAGCAAGTGTTATTGTCATTATAGTATGCTCTCTCGAACACGATGTTATTATCATCATCATATCGAAAGAATTTGACTTTATGAGCCTTACGGGTGCAGTGTTGTTAGATACTGGTGCCACACTAAAAAAATTCATTAAATTTGTTTAACAATCGGACGTCTTTATTATGAGTCAGTTATCGTAAGGGATATTTGTGACATATGGTTTTAAGTTCTATGCAAGAAATAGTATATTATACACCAATATTAAAATCTGCTATTATATAGATTTAATAGGAGTTGGACAACACGATTAGATTCACAAAACCTAAGCCAAGAAGGAGGACCTTGACTCCTAATATTCACTGCACAGAGCAAAAAGAGTCCTAAATGTTTGCAACACAATTATGTTTTATTTATTTATTTATTTAGTGAAACTCAATCGTAACTAAAAGGTCAGCTCAGCCGAACGAGAGAAAAAGTCAGCTGTGTTTTGTTTACATTTTTTTACATCAGCAACAACAAAAATTGTGGAGGTAAAATTACTCTGTACTATTGCGTTTGTGGACTAAACAATAATACTTAAAATAATAGTTTAAACTTTTAGTACGATAATAATGCTTACGTTAATACAAATTATGTAGTTTTTAATCTCGGTCACCGCAAAACACGCAAAATTTTCCACCTCGATTACAGAATATGCATGTATCATGGCAGGCCACTGTATCTTTAGTTAGCAATTGTAAGTCGCCCAATTCCTCCAGACTTCGCAGTTTCTCGAAAACCTCCTTACTTGGTATCTCTATTCCCACGTTGCGAAATAGATGTTCAAAAGTGCTCGTTTTCTGTGGACGACAGGTATCTACCTCCAACCAATGCTGAAAGCCTTTCCTGCAAACAATATTCAATAAACTGTCATTTTGACTGGCTTATTTGAACTCCGACCTAATACTCGAAGCGCCATAACAGAGTGAGCATCTGATTATCTCCTTTCTGGCAATGGTCCCAAAGATGTATTTAAAAGGAGGGACTGATTCAAATGTGTGCAGCAATGTTTCCACAAAGAAAATGTATTCAATTTTGGACACAACGCGTTGCACCTCTGCCTTTTGTTGCATTTCCTAAACAGAATCCGACGTTACAAAAAAACATGTCTAGAACAATTATAGGTGCCCAACCTGCACTTTGCTCAACGCCACTCCCGTCAAATGATTGAAATAGGCAAATATGATGGCTACAAGGAAAGTGAAAAAGACAATGTTTCTTGCCGCCCATTCCACTCTCAGAGCTGGTGACGACCATTCTAGTGTAGTTCCAAATTCGTAATCAAATTCTCCACTCATCATTATGAGGACTTTGTAGAATGGGGAGGGCCACGTGTGTTTCATTGCAGTCTATAAGACAAATTACCATTGCAGCCTTGAAAAAAATCCCTTGAGGTTTATACAATTTCAGGCGGATCTCCCACTACATCAGCTTGAAACAGCAAATGGATCCCAAGGGTGAACCCCCAAAGAATACAGAAACAACTGGCAAGGGCTTTACATATTATGATAACAACCTTATTGAAAACGGAAGGATGTATTTGTGGTTGGATTGGATTGGAATCACTACACTTACCTGCGCAAAAATGTCTACCGTTTGTCCAATCACTTTGGAAATCTGTCGGAAATGTCGCATCATGAGAGGAAACGCAAGGATCACCCCGACCTAACCAGAACAATAAAGTCGTTTGTGATTTTTATGGTATACGTTTACTATGTTGCTACGAACAGCTAGTGAGGCACGTGGCAATGTCCGATAACCAAAGATGTAGGCAGCTGTTGATGACATCATCAGAACATTCCGAAACAACTGGCCTATATTTATATACTGCTTCCAGTACAGGGATTTTGTGCGCACCATTTCAAACAGCTCATAAACCATTGAAGACGTCGCGTAAAAGAGGACACAGTAAAGGGAAAACGTATGATGTAAATACTCATGGCCTCCTACAAACATGTCGGTGTATACCGTGAGTGCAGCAAACATAACAATCTAAATGAGTTATGGCAACCATTTGATAATGGAAACGAAGATTCAACTTTCAAACCTGTGCGGCAATGAAGAACGCCATGTAACGTTTGATTCTTCGCAGCTTCTCGTACACGATGTACTGCACGACAGGGTGTAGCAGGATACCGTCCCTTTCTTGGAAAGTCCAGGTGTGCATCCCGGTCCTTAGTTTTTTAAACTCCGGCTCGAATGAAGCGTCGCTGTGATTCTCCACCGTACAATTATCTTTCCCATATCGTCCTGTTATCCGGCTGGAAAGCTAGGACATATAAATATCGTACCACTACCGGAAAACGTTTATCATTACCTTAAACCAACACATATTTTCTTTTTCCCAAATTCGTCTTTGTGTGTCTCAAGGTTTGTACGTTTCATGAAACCGATTTGTAGCATGTGGTGAAGCAGAATGGGGTACCTTCGAGAACATTCCTCCAATCCCAATCTTTAAAGAGGGGTATAAAACCAAACCAAAGTTTGAAACTTTCAAGACAGATTTTCCAAACAAGAGATTCTCACTCTACATTCCTCCACTCTTCCTCATCCACTCCACATCTATCTGAAAGTGGGACGTCCGGTCTAGGAATGGAACAATTTAGTAACAGCAATGCGGCTTCATGGGTGCAGTTATCAGTGATATGTTGAAATACGCATTTAGTCGTATTGTCAACCACCTTGTACAACGATAACTTCTGTTGTAAATTGAACGGCACCCTGCCACCAATCAAATGTTTCATAATCTCTATGGCACATGGCTGTGTTCCCAATATAGCAACGTAATGTAGGGGCGTTCGTCCGTAATGATCCAACGCGAAGCAATCTGCCTTCTCCACCAACGCATCCACCATTTTTGTGGAACCTCGTAAGACTGCAAAGTGTAGCGGGGTGTACCCATTCCACACGCGGTTTATTCCTCTCCTGAATCCGCGCCGGTTAAGCAGTAACTTCATAATTTCCACAGTATCGTCCGAATCATCTATATGTAAAATTTGGACAATGTTTTGTATCAGGCAGACAAAACCACTTCATGTGTGTCCCTAACTGATGTATATCATGCATACTGTCTCATTCTATCTCAATTGGTTTATGCCCTATTTTACTCACGATTCTACACCACATTCTAATCTTACCATATAATGACATAACAACTGCAATAGGTATAATCTTAGATGCATATCTTACCGCACAACATTGGAATGAAGTGAAGAAGTGGCTTCCACAAATTCGTAGGTACCGTTGACCCCGTCCACTGGCTTTGCTCCCACTCCTTGCGGCCACTGTAGTATTTGACAAGCGTCTTGGAAAGTTCTAAATTTCCATACTTAACAGCAATATGGAGTGGAGTCTGGCCCTGGTTGGCTGGTACCATAAACGATTTATCCCCAGGTGATCGACTTTGGGGATACTTGTCCTTGTTAAGCAAGTAATTCAAGCATGTCATCGCATTCTCATCCAATGTTGGTCCATTCGTTTCAATTAAGTAATGCAGGGCTGTGTGTCCATCGGGATCTTGCAGGAAAGTTGATTCCAAAGGAATCTCTTCTAATAAGACTTTCAAAATTTGGTGTTGGGAATTCATGGCTGCGAGGTGAATGTACGAGAGCCCTTTTTGTGATCTGAAAGCCATAAGGGAATCTAATCCTCCACCCATCAACATGATACATTCACGATCCAAGCAGATATCTGTGCAGATAGATAAATTGACGTTCGACGTTTTTCATTTCGAAAGGGTATTTCATTAGTAATCTTACCATTCACTTGATCGATCCCAAAATGTAAAGGGGTTAACCAAGGACCTACAGGCTTATCTCTGTTGTACCGTCGCAGCCACACATCCAGTTCTTCTGGCACATTATGCCCTACGTATAAGTCGGGATTAAATATGTTTGGGTCAGTTGTTTGAAATGTGTGGTCTTTCGGCAGTTCCCCCTTCGCGATAGGCAAATTGTCATTGCAAGGTGCGTTGAGGGGTTCTAGCTCATGTTCCTCCTCTGTCCGTGATGATGGGGGCGAATCAGGTCTACTGAAAAGACGGAAACGGTATCATAGTTAGCGTTGTAATCGTCGTGTTTCAAATTACCCCATGGCATGTTGTCCATTTGATACTGGCTTTATTCGGTGCAATAATTGTTCAATAACGATATGTGCCTCGAGTTATCACTGTTTAAGTTGCTTATCATTTGTTTGATTAATTGAAAAGATTATTCTCCATTTTGAAGAATTGAATTATACACAACCTACTATTCATGCATTGAAAGAGCTTATCCTGTAACCGTTACACTTTATGTCTATACAGTTTAATTTTTTAAAATGTTACTTAAAAGTTCAACATACTAATATATGGAAAGTTGAAGCATTCAAAGTCAACTACAGTCAACTTAAAATTTGAGGGTAACCAATGCTACGACTAATGGCGGATGTGTGTGCTGTTTCAACTGGTTGAGACAGGTGTCGCCCTTACTTTTTCTATTTGGGAGATGAAAGAGCATCTTAAACACACAAAATGACTAGAATAGGTCTGCACATTTACCCGCCATGGACAGAAAGCCTTCCGTTTCCAGCACTTCGCATAGCACTTCAATAGTAGCCTTTGAAGGTTCGGTAATAGAGATCCATTGTTCCAACAACTGAGTCAACAATTGGTAAGGTGTTATAATCCCCACTATGTAGAGGCCTCTCAGTTGATTAGGACGCACACCCAGGCCTCCAGCAATTCTCTCCCAATTGCCAATGAGGTACGAATCTTGCACTAATACATTCACAACTGCGTGAATATTAAGTCCCATATTTTCACAAATATAATGTATTCCCGATTTTCTGGATCGGGGTGGCAGTGCGCTTGGGCAAGTATCTCAGAACCGAGGGTCGCTTTGCAAAGTGGGCAGCTTTCTATTGTAGAAGAAGATCCGCTTTGGACGTGGATGATTTCTCGGTTTGCCGAGGACGATGATGGGCCAGTGGTGACCATCAACATCATTTTCTTGTGGGATTTGGTGACCACGTGTCCAATGAAATCCCACCTTCTCCGAAAGTTTTTCTGGCATGGCTCACATCGATAAGGGGGTGCAGAAGGTCTTAAAAATGAATAGGCAAAATGTAAATACAATTGACAGTACCCATTCAAATGCGTTAAGAAGACTCACATGACGACGCTATCGCAAATTGTAGCTTCAGGAGGGTCAGGGATGGGAGTGGATGCGGGAAGAACGAAATCCCCCTTGGGCTGCAGATGACTTGTGAAACTCGCCTTGTCTTCAAAGACCGACCCACAGGTGGAGCAACCAAACGTTTGTTCATTGACCACTTGGCTTAGGTTATTCCTGTTGGACAAAAAATGTCTTCTGTTGCGAATGAAAGCGAAGGACATGATTTCCACTCTGACTCACCTCCTCCTTCTTCGTTTATGTCCTATGTCTTCGCCAGGATTAGGCTCCGAGGAGGAGGACGGCAGAATCCTACACCCTTCTTTCTCCTTTTCCAGGGCGACCTTTCTCTTCCCCCTCCTTCTTTTGATGACTAGGTTTGGGTTGGCAACATGGCCAACAAACCTTTGGGTATGACTATCCAAATGTGCTATAGTAGAATATGTCTTTCCACAAGTGAGGCAAAAGTATTTTGAAGCAGGATGTGGATTTGATGATGATGACTTGGCCCTCCTCTTGATCGGAGGAAGATCCGGATTGGGAACGTGTCCAACATTCCTCCGGATGTGCTGCTCTAAATGCCAATGGTTGTGAAATGTCCAGGCACAAGTGAAGCAAAAGTATTTTTGAGGAGCCTGTGGTCGAAGGTGACAGAGGCCTCGTCTTGATTTCGTCTTTCTATTTGAATCAGTTAATTCCATCAAACCATGCAATTGATTGGAGGGAAAAAGAAGTACCTTTTGTGGTCATCCCCACGTTCCTCCTCCTCATTCAATTCAAGCCCTTCTTCTTCATCCTCTAAGACTTGACTATTATCGTCGCCATCATCATCAGGCTCAGGTTTAATCTCAATCTCCTCTTCCACCACCAGACCATCATCTTCTTCATCTTCAGCTTCACGGAAGCGAAAAGTATAAATTGTATTAAGGTAATGAAATTAAGATAAAGTACCTGGGCCAGGATGTCCATTTGATGATGACGATGATGATAACCTCAACTTCAAAACTGCCTTAATCCTACAAACCATATCCTCCATCTCCTCCTTCAGGTCCAGGAGCCTCCTCACCCAGGCATGACAGTGGGGACAGCAGAACCTCATGACTCCATCGTCATCACAACCAAAAGAGGATAACAATAGTGACTTAAGGGAGTCCTCTTCGTCCTTAGTGACATGAAGTCCTGTTCCAGAAGACTTACATCCACAAATGAGACAAGGATTAAACACTGACATAGACGATGATGATGATGGGGTTGCTACTTGAGGGATGATGTCAGAGGCTGAGAGGAGTACCCTTGGACATTTCCTTCTTGACAACTCTACGGGCACTTGACAGGATGATGAGGACGACATATGGTCAATTTATTTAAATATATTGCTTTTTTCTAATTATTTTGACTTGGACAAACTTTGATTGATTTTACTTTTTATTCTGGGCTCGAATAGCAGCAGTTGACTTTTGTAAACAAGAAAAAACAAGACAGAAGAAAAGAACCGGCCGGCTGACTGATATATATCTAATTGTAAGAAAAGCATGTCAAATGTAAACAAGCAAACAAAAGTGAGTTCATTTATTCTCCCTTTAATTAATTAATTAATTAATTAATTACTTCCCAAGTTCAAAAAATTATCCTTCTCTTGGTACTTCATATACATCCATTATTTATTAGGGAGTGTCAACATGTCTCATGTTCCTGGACCATCGTCCTCTTCATCCTCGTCGTCGTCATCTTGGCAACTGAACGATGTTCAAAAGAAGGAAGTCATCCTCCTCCCACCCATTCAAGGAGGAAATGAGACGGACTGGTCCGACTGGCTCTTCCAATGTCCAAAGTGTCCTCCTGGGTCTCAAAACAAGTTCCCAGTGTCTCTTCTATCCCAACACAAGGGTTGGCATGCCAGGGTCAACGTTCTCCTTCATCTGAGGACTAAGACCACCCAGTACGTCACTAAAAAAACAGAATTAAAAAGGCTACTTTTTAAACTCGTCTCTTCAACTATGCCTTATATTTCAAAGGGATTCGGATTTATCGCCCTTTGGACCTTCACAACCAGTAGCAGTCTTTGTACGGGTCAATTATGCGGACATCATCGACACATTCTTGGATCCTAATGTTACCCCACAGGAGATGAAGGTTCTTTTTGGACGGAAATGTGAAAGGCTCATGATCCCTATTGTTTATGTGGAGAGACTCAAGGTTCGTATTTTTTAAATAAATAAACTTTTAATATTTTCTACGATTTACTTTGTACAGTACACCATTGGGAACTCCTTCATGGGGCGTGAGAGTCAGGGGGAGTTTGTCTACTTTAACATTCAGGACGATGACGATCATCGACAGAAACAGAGGCAAAGTCACAAGGGAAACTACTTCAGCTTGGAATGTAGAGATGATGGACTGTGGATCTGTGTGGAAGACGTTAAGGTACATCCTTGTGACATTTGCAAGTTTTAAGAGATAAGATTTTCCACATGTGATTTTTAATCAATGTATCAAATTACTTAACGACACAGGGTCTTTGTCCATCTACCACTGCGTCTGTGAATGGGATTCCACTTGGATATGACTCTGAGTCTTCTGTTAAAAAGGAAAAGGGCACGTTTGGTCATCCATCCCCAAGGGGACAAAAGCTGGTTTTTGGAGACATTGTGACCCTGGTTGTTGGAGAGGAAGAAGAAGAAAAAGGCCAAGAGTTGGATGTAAATAAAAAGAAAATGACAGTAGTTGTCGACTTTCTTTTTCAGGTAGTCAATTTGTAATAGTTTACTAAAATTTGTTTTAACAACTTCACGTTCTTTAGCCCTCTACAAAATCGTCAGAAAAGAAAGTTCACGACGTAGACGTACATCTTGATGTACTTGACCAAGTGATGGATAGACTAACTCCACTGGATAATCCTTTGGTGATTTTCATCATTTTTATTATTTTATCATGAAATTCTCAATGTATTGTACCAATCCTGGGTATATAGATCCTTCAAAATGTCCTATCTTCCCTTCAAACATCAACCCTGAAATCCCTCCGCCCCGTGTCTCCCCTATGGAACATTGAGGCTCTCAAAGCATGTCGAAAACGGGTCCTGGTCTCAATTTTCAGGAACGACACGTGGTTGGGTCTTCAACCTGGGTGTCCCAAATACTACATACAAGTCTCTTCCTTTGCCTTTTCTACCCTCAACCAGGTCAAGTTTCCCCATTGGAAAATCCACCTCCCTGAGGAAAAGGAGGAAAATGAGGTGACCACCTATGGTCTGGCTGAAGCCAGAAGGAGGGATGCTGGAAGGGAGAAGATTCTGGACGACTTGACATGGCTCCTTGATCCCAAACATCACTCTCACATGGTTACAAGCTTGGATCTGGCCGGAAGAGTGGATTCACGCATGGGTTTCAAATTGGTGGAAACAGTGTTTGGGGGCCTAAGAAAGGATCTGACGACTCTGAAATTCGAGCCGATTTTTGTCCACTCGTCTTTCCCATCGTCGTTTTCTTATTTCCCTGCCCTGAAGTCTTTCAGTCTCATCCTGAATCCCAAGGACGACCGAGCACAAGCCATCGTAAAATCATTTCTGGACGCATTCCTCCCGTCAGTGTCTAATGTTCCAGAATTGAACATCCACGTCTACCCTGGCTCGAATCATTCTGACCCTTTCTTTGCCCTGGTTTTCCAAGTCATGAACAAAATCCTCTCGGAGGGGCCAATCAAGTTTCCCAAGCTGAACAGCTTGGGGTTGGGTGGAAGTGGAACCTACAGTCTCCAACCCCTTGCCTCATTTCCCTTTGCATCACCATTAAGGAAGTTGGAGTTGGACCTAAAACCTGGAACTGACGACCTGACAAGTCTACCCACTATCCTTGAAGACCACGAGATTGAAGAACTGACACTTCACTACTTGATGAAGGGTTCAATAAGCATTCATTTCCCTGATGAGATGCCCAAGCTAAAGACCCTTGCCATCCTATTCTCTGTACAAGCTGACAGTCCCACCGTTTCTTTCAAGTTTGGTTTGAACCCTGATCATGTGACCAGGATCGACTACAACAGACGCTTCCCATCCCTCTCTAAACTAACGGTTTGGCCAATGGACACTTTCTACCACCGAAAGAAACTCCATGATACAATGGAAACCTGGGAAAACTTTGCTCCCATCCTGACCTCCTTCATCCAACCGAAGACTGAGGGAGGGAATGACGCCATTGTCCCAGTGCCAAGCATCAAGGTTGTAGACATTCCTGTCCTCCTGAGGGGAAAATACAACGAAGTCCTAGACGACTTGGAAGTGGCCTTCCCAAACGCTCGCTTCCCTCCCGGGTTGATGGCAGCGAGACAGGGGAGGAATCCTGAAATCGTTGCTGAGGAAGCTCGACAGCAAATGGAGGCTTGTCAACTGATATCCTCCGAGAGCTCTTCTGAATCCGAAGACGGGGATTCCAGCAACGATGAATAGAATGCAAAATGAAATCTCAATTGTATGTCCCTTCCATATGGGAAGGACTTCTCATGCTCAGGGAGACCGTTGGCGAGATTAGAACCATTGGTACATTTGACTCAAGTTGTAAATAAAACCTCATTTTTTTATGGAGAAGAAAAGGACTTTTTATTCGTTTTATGAAATGCCATCATCATCATTGACAAAAAAAGGGAAAATGCTGATAAATCGTCATCAAAAAATCAATAAAGTATAGCTAATTGTAGATAAACAAGCCTGCGATCGGTTCATCGCAATCAGAATTGGCGTACAAAAACTTATTGGACAAATTTGGCTTTTAATTAAATTTTAGTACCCCTAAGCATCCAATCTCTGTAGTGCAGAAACCAGATTTAGGATAGAATTTCTGGCTTGACAAAGTCACAAAACTGGAATTCCCACCATCATCACAGTGTGCTTCAGAAATACAAACGTCTCCGTGACCTGAAAGGAGTGAAAACCAAAATAAATATCCATGGGGGTCCATATGAATGAACCAAAAAAGTAATGACAACCCACCCAATCCATGGCGAATCAAACTATAACCCTTTCGGGTCCAAAACTTTTCGTTAAAAAACGCAGTCACTTGAATGAGCGGAACAGGTTTTAGGAATATACATCTATTTATGGCATCGAGAACCGAAACTGGTTTCTCCGAGAATTCTCCCGACACTGCAAAATCCAATAAGCAAAAAATGACATTTTGGTGGTAATGGGTGTTTGTCGGATATCCACAATTACAAAATCTCTCGGCACCCCAAAATGAAAATGTTCCTTGGTTGGTAGGGATGAGCAAGTATGTATGTATGTGATTTATTAACAGACCTTATAATTTATACCGGAGCACAATTACAGATCCAAAGTTATCCTATGTA
>JAQIWU010002574.1:0-11847 GCA_034696445.1 Isotomiella minor
CGCAAATACATCTAATTCCGCAATCACTCGTCCCAGTTGTTCGAAGGATACATGATAATCGGCTACAGAAAGAGCGAATTTAAAGAAATGAAAAACACGAAGGCATTGAAATCAAATTGGTACCAGCAACTGTTGACATTTCGTCAACAATCAGTTTTTGCTCGTTCTCGTGTTTCAAGCGATAGCGAGAATAAGATTCCGACAGGTCTTCTAATTCCGATGTTCTGAAGTTCACTGCTCCCTTTGTGGATTGCAATATTTCGTAGGTTTTCTTTCCACGCAAAGCCTTCTCCTCCTATTGTACAATTAGTATTATGGCATTTTAAACCAGAACAAAGATTACATCACTACCACTACCTTTAGGGTGCAACGGAAGTAGTAACCGTGAATATTATTTGATTCCAATCGGATACTCTTGTCCTTTTCAAGGTCTAAATCTTTAGCTGCTTTGTATAAGAGTTTTCCCATGTTAACCTGAACCTCTCTCATTTTCTCCCTCAAATCTATAGCGCAGACAATAGAACCAATTACCACTTTTAGTCTTGCCATTGCCACCAAAAATACCTTTGAAAGTATCATCAAACTCCTCTGAAACTACATACTCCCCTTTCTCAGCCATTTCCATGTCCAATGTAGTTTGAATGAGGTCCTTGAACTTCGCCAGGTCTTCAAACAAACCAACAATTGGGTCGATAAATAAGGATTGTAGTAGTTCCTGTTTGTCACTTTCATGATGTTTCAAATCTTGAATCAAATTTTCCAGCCTTAAGATAAACTGATACGCCCTGAAGAATAAAATATTTTATACATGCTGCCCATGAAATTGTATGACCCAATCCACATATAACACTCTACCTGTAACAGTCTTGGAGAGTTGCTTTCTTTCGTATCAACTTTTTGGCTAACGTCTGACAATCCGGCACCCGTCGAAAATGATCATCTCGAAGAGATTGTCGCAAAATAATATCATTCACCAAAATCTCTACAACGTCCAGGCGTTCCTCCAATTTTTCTTTTGTTAGCAAGGGTTGCCGAACTATCTGACCCATTAATCGATGTCCCTATTTACGGAGAAACAATGATACTACTATTCAAACACTGTACTGCAAAATAAACAAGGTTCTAACTACGGTACCTGAGCTGTTCGACACCTGTCTATAGTTGCCAAAAGGGAAATGTCATTTCTCGACCTTTTTTCCAGAAGGTTTTGTGTTAGATGCAAGGCCCGACAAGCTGATGCGTCTAGTTTTACGTAGAGACCAAAATCAAATGGTTTCAGCACAAACTGATTTTGATGAACTTCGCCAGACAAAAGCTGTATTTAATTTAAAGAGTGGAATTTAGTAACAACTTGGTTGATCCAGATATAATGAATCTACAGTTTACCTCCAAGTATTTCATAGCTCCTGCAAGTGCCGACATTGCCGTCTTATTTTCGAATTCAGGAAGAGACTCAATATGCTGTGCTTTTCCTTTGTTTGTCTGCAAAATCTTGGCACAGTCTTCAGTTATATCTTTGTCACTAAAATCTGAGAGCTTCAGCTCATTACATAAAATCCTATTTCTCTCCAGCAGCTATTCACCAACGAAAGTAAATGAATAGTAAATGAGCATTGAATGAATCAACAGAATACTGAAATGAACCTTTCGGAGCGTCACCACGTCGTCCGTTTGACCAGGTGACACAGGAAATACAGCTTCCTTAGGGCAAAGTTGTACAAGGATTGATTCCAAGTTGCTGAGATTCTCATTGTCCACCACTTGGATCAAGTTGATTTCACGTTCGTTCATATTGATATGAGCTATCCCCACAGTCTAAAACATTGAAAAAATGAGACACGTTACTTTGGATTGAAAATTCCAAAAACAGAAACCAACAACACTGGAAAGCCTTCTTGCATACCTTCGTCTTTTCTACATTTCCTATGCGAATGCCAACCACGCCATTATTAACAGTAATTTCATTTCCACTTCCAGCAAACAGAATGTCCTCAAATTGAGTCAAATTCCCAGGGGATGCCTGGAACAAAAGAAAAACGTTGGATTATACATTCATGAATGAGTGAAAATACAGAATCACTACCTTAAACGTAAGCTCCCAGTCAATTCTAGTCTTAGAGCCGGACTCATTAATGTACACTTCAACTCGTCGTTGTTCGATAAGAAGAAGTTGTCGAACGTATGACTCAAAGTTGTTTCGATTCATGAATAGATAATGAAAACCTTTGTCTTCTTTCTTGATATCTTGATACTTCCAGACTCTCACTGCAGCTTCAGTTCCAAAAACTCTTCTTGCAGCCTCTTGCGCATCACTGCCATAAACCACAAAGTTATCTCCATCTCCACTTTTATCAAAGAATCTTGTCGTCCCGGACGGTTGCTGAATGTAGGAAGAACCAAGGGTAAGCTAAAGCGCCCAACATTGTCATTTGTTTCCAATTTACCTCTGGTAAGCGCTTCCACGCAGACAAATATATCCCCTGATTTTCTTCAACTGCAGCGACATTTTGATCTGGATGAGAACAAATAGGTAACAATGCTCAATAATGGATTAACCTTTTGTTGGGAATTTGGTACCTTCCTCACTCTGAACAAGTACAAGCGACATTTTTTTGCCTTCAGGGATCGACTTATCAGCAACGGCAGCTAAGTTATCTACAATGCAATAATCTTATTACACCCCGGAATCAGATCGGTCGGTCAGACAAAGGAATCTGCAGCTGTTTCCCCAGTCAATTTAGTGATTCAGATTCAGGTCCCCAACGGCAGTCCAAGTCCAATGCTCCTTTAAAATTGTACAAGATAACGTTACTACCAAAAAATTAACCAATTTCCTTTATGGTTGGTACAAGAATAGGGTTATTTCTTAGCCCTGTCCTGACTTTGTAAAAGGTACCTTCCTTAATTAACTAATTAGCCATGGACGGGATGTCCCTGGCCACATCGATACTCACCCGAGCAGTGTCACTGGACAATGGGAAGAGGTACACGGAGTCCTTTGTGGTCTATCAGGAAGGAATCCACGTCCTCTTGGAGTACCTAAAGACCGTCCCAGCCTCAGACAAAACCAAACGAGACAAAATACGCACGAGGGTCGAAGGTAAGAATGAAATAATCAAATATGCTTGGCAATGTCTCAGAAATTTTTGCAAACAAAAATATTAAAAACTAAAAAAAGTATCGACAAAGAGTAAAGAGACACACTTTCAGCAGGCAGAGCGAGCCTTTCTGTTCTTTGTGAAAGAAGAGCCGAATTTTGTTTCCCTCCTCCTTTGTCTTCTTGGGCAACTTGCATATTTATTTGCATGCATTCGCTTCGCGTCACCTTTTTTTGAGACTAAACCTTTTTCGTCTCTTTCTTTCTTTGACAGAGTACATGTCCAGGGCCGAGTCCTTGAAAAAGAATATTGAGGAGCTAAAGGACAAAGGGAATTATAGGGAACAGGCAGAGGTGAAAGAAGACGCCACAGGGTTTTCCTACCGATCAGTTTTCTCAAGATTTCTAGACGCTGATGTTTCTGAGGTTCAAATTGATGACCCCTACATTAGATCCGTCCATCAAGTAAAGAGCTATCGTGTGAAATAGAATGTTTTTCTAGTTTCCTTTGGATTTTAGTGTGACAATTTGGTCAGATTTTTGGAGCTTTGTTTGCAAAACTGTCCTCAGCTTAGGCGTGTCAAGTTGAAAACGGGGAGGGATACTGGAAATACTGGAAAGGGTTCCTCGGACCAGTTGAGTAGACTTGATGTCATAAAAAATTCTTTAAAGCATTGTCAGAGTCAGAGGAGGAATTCTTCTCTCATGGTTGACCTGAACGTGGAGTATTCCGAGACTTTACATGACCGAGAAATTAGGTAAGAAAGAAAGGAGCAGGGCGACCTGAGTGTTACATATGTTTGCATTTAACAGACTGGATAATGGATGGGTTATAAAAGTTGGAAGAGGACTGGACTATTTCAAGCCTGCGGACAGGTTTACCATTGGATTCACTGACTTTGACTTCAGGCCATGTCGTGCCACGACAATTGACATTTTTCACAGGAAAGACTTGGTGAAAGTCAAGTAAAAAATATGTTTCAGTTCCAATATTCTATTTATGTATTTAGAGAATTTTTAATTTGACTATATTGACTTGTAGGGTATTTTTTTACAAACGACTACAAAAATAAATGAAAGTTCAAGTATTAAGCGTATTTGAGTAAATAACAATATTGGTTAGTGCCTTCGTGATCTACTGTCAGGATGATCCCTGGAGTCCATCCACATGAAATCATCATTTGCATCACTAGCAGAAAGGGTACGCCCATCAATGTCATGAGAGGTTGGTCGGGCAATCCCAACATTCTTTCTCCAATAGTATGTCGCTATTCCACATATTAAAGAGATGGTGCCTAACGTTCCAAGAATGATGCCTCCAATGGTAGAGACACGGGATATATTTTTGTAATGGTCTCCAGAGGTATCGGGATGATTGTCTAACTTGTCTGGAGAAATTGGGACGAATGGCTGAATGATTTCCGGTGACAAAGAAGTTACGAATGCCTTGGTAGTGGTTTCAATCTCAGGTTTTGGTGGCCAACCGGGAGGGACAGGGTAAGTCTCTTTCCTTGATGTTGTCTCCTTACGATGGCTTTCGCTGCTTGTTGTTATTCTTGTGGTTGTGGTCGTAGTGATGGGCCGTTTTTCAGTGTACAACGTGGTGACAATAGTGTTATCTTCAGGTATCTTCATAAGGGGAGTAGCCGATGTCAGTAAAATGGGTAATTTTGTTGATACAGAAGAACCATTCAAAACTAAAGTAGTTGTTGTAGGAGTGGAATTATTAATGTTCGGGACTGTGGTTTCACTGTTCACGGTTGATGATGCGTACAATGGTGTCTGTGAAGAAACCTGTATGCTCCTTGAGGAGGCAGCAGTTGTTGGTTTGGAGGATATTCCATAAAATGACGTGTCGGACGACGGACTTGTTTGTGGGAGAGGAACATTTGAAGGACTTGGTTCTAGCGTTGTGACTGGATTGTTAGTATCCCACAACTCATTGTTGGAATATTCCTCTGTATGAATTTCTGGAGGACTTTCCTCAGTGGGTGTGTCTAACCATTCCCATGCTTCTTCAGTTGTTGTGGTCGGTAAATGAAGAGCTGTGGGACAAGTGTTTACATTGACAATCAAAAAAATGTATCTTTCCAGAACTTCTCTAAGCCCCTTACGTAAGCAAACGGGTTCCGTCCCATTCCATCTACTGCCATCACAATACAACGAAGGACTCCCTTCCAGCAAATAGTGGTTCTGGCATGAAAAACTGACAAGGGCCCCTGCATATAGTAGTGTGGCCACCCCGTAGGCAGGGGTTAGTATTCTTCTACATCCTGGCCCTGTAGGAAGTTTTGTAGTAATGGGGCATCCTGAGACAAGAATTAGAAAACTTACTGACGCAAATGGGAGGGGGTTCCGACCATTCTGATCGTAGACAAACAGCTATCGTCGGTCCTAGCAGCCTACGCAGTTCAGAACAATTGTTTAGGTTTAAGTCAAAGTACATTTCAAGTGCTTACATGAATCCATCCGAGCATGCATATCTTACGAAACTTCCTCTATCGCGGAATTTGGTGATTCCATTCGCAATCCTTATCCTTTTAGTACATCTGGGTCTTTGACGGCTGAATGGAGGGATGTCACCTAAAACATTTCTTCTGTCTTTGAAAACAACAAACAATGGTTTGAATTTTGAATAGAATTTTGAGTAAACCAGAAACTAACCAAGTCGAGGAGTTTGATGGGGACTATAGTCATTGTCGCTGAACACCTCATCTGGCTGTGGTACTACATTTCTATCAGCAGGAACTTGCCTTTGTCGAAGTTTTAAAGCGTTAGCTTCAAACACCTTTACGCTGCCAAAAATAAGTGTGGAAAGAAGAATAATGACAACCCAGGGGCACTTTGAGATTGAGTTCATTCTAACTATGGATCAAGGATCTCATTAAAATATACCAATGACCATCTGTATGAACACGCCTTGTCCAAGACATGACATGCCAACGATGCGAAGCTCAAATGATTGGCTCTAGACTTGTAAATATCAACCGGAAGAGAAATAGATTAATTTACTAGTGGCGACCTTATCTATCGTACAGCATTGCTCTGTTCTGAAATTTTACAGTATAAGAATGAGAAAAATTGACACGGACGTGCGTGCATCTTTGAGTATGAAGAGTTTATTACATTAGGTACATAATTTTCAATTAGAAGTTCCATTTTAGTAAATGTATAACTGTCAACTGTACAATTACAGTGTCTTACATTCATTACTATTATTCCTGTCCAATAACTTGCCAAAATATTCGCCTTCAACATGTCGCATCAGTCCTGGCATATCGTAATATGGCACTCTCGAGTCTGTGTCGCATGTCATGACAAGAGCTGGTGAAAACTGAATGAGGATGATGAAGTAGGAAAAGATTGTTCCAATGACCTACGAAAAGAAAAGGACGGCGTTAGCTAAGGCTTTTACTCATCATATCAAGCATACAAAGACTAGGAAGCCTCTATCGAAAGTAAAGTATCCACTTCCTCCCAATGCTGAGTCACATTGGCCAGTGTAACTTGAGTACATTGTGTGGACCTAAGACAACAAATTTTCTTTTAAAGCGTCGCTTTGATTTGTGTACAATTATTCTTTACAAAATATAGCTCCTCTTCATCCAATGCTCCCATCATTCCTCGTTGTCTCATTATCTCCAGTCCTTCTCTTGCCTGCAAATTTTCCACAACAAAAAGTGAATAAAACACTAGAAATTATGCACTCTCTTATTATATACCTCTTCACCCACGGCTGCAGCATTCATTGACACAAGTACCAAAATAGCAATTGAATGAAGAAGGTACAAAATGTAGACAAGTCCATCTCGCTTTCTTCCCCCTTTTTGAAATAAACTGTGTCAGGAGATAAGGACATACTTTAGAGGATCAAAGCTAACCTGTCCATGCTTCATTAGTCGCAACACTCCAGTAAAAACAGTAGGTCTCTGCAATAATGCTAAAGAACTGTGGAAAATGAAATTATGCAAATAAGTTAATCCATTGCACATCGTCCCAAAAACTAAGCAGGACTCTTTACCTGCGAAATGTAGTATGTTTCAAGAACAGATGCAAACAGTGTGTCAGCTCCTTCCTGCAATTCTAGAAGACAAACATGGTCCTTAAACATGACGTTAAAATCTTGAGCATGTGGATCTTCTGCCCAGTCTTTCTTTTGTGCATTCAGTATGAGACTAGTTGGTGCCACCTTCTTTGCTATTATTGATTTTGGACTATAGTTCAACAATGTGTTATTGCAGATTGACTTACTTTTTAGCAACTTTGCTTCCACTCTAGCATTCCAGACTTTGTATCCGTTCACCAAAAACTTGCACACAATGATAAAAAGCAATATGAAGGTTTTCCCACAAATCATAATGTAGAAGAAAAAGACGCCTGCAAATCCTCGAAGAACCGGAAGCATTGGCGATTTGTGTACTTGTGGGTGAAACACGCGGGTTAACATCATTGCAAATGCAGCAGGACCTACAAAGCGATCCTTTGAAGCGTTGTTTATTTATTGGAATCATAAAGGAGCTAATTAATACCTCCTGCCGAGACTGGAGAGATGGGTGGGATGCAAATGGCAAGAAATACAAAAAGAAAGGATCCATAAGCAATCAGTATAATCCTCATGTACCGCTTCACCCCACGGGCCACGTCAATGTTGATGGTTACAGCAGCTCTTAGAATAGAAACAAGGGCTATCAAATAATGCTTCAAAAATAACTTCAAGATACCATAGTCTGAACATACTCGGTCCAAAATGTAAAGTACGACGCCATAAAATTTCTCATTTTGAAGAAATGTAAGCTTCCTGTCACCGCATGCAACAAGTTGGTCAGGACGATTATCAGCGGCACCATATTCTTCCTGATGATGTACTGCTCTTCAAAATGGAGGTCAGTTGCATTCCTTTGAATTGCGCCTTTGGGGGGTTCTTCAATCGGCGGGAAATTCAGCAGGACTCCAAAGTAATTGATCACGACAAGAGCCATTGTGAAAATCAAGATGCAGCTTGTAACGCAGAATCCAATTGTGGGCAAAGACTTCAAACTGCACTTGAATTGATATCCGTCTGGAGTCACCCGACTTTGAATAGGATACCGCATGACACAGTACATGAACCATTGGTAGAGGCTAAAACTGTTGTAGACATTCCTGGGATATAGGCGTTCTGGCTTTTCATTTTCCGGGTTGAATGAGAGTAAGCTCTTAGAAACTTTGTCCCCTGCGTTTAATTCGGACTCAATGGATCTTGGCGCTGTGATTGTGACTAGTTCAGAATCATCTTTCGAAGGGGGTAATTTTACGCTGTTTGCAACACGGACCATTTTGACATTTGAGATGAGATGATAGGCAGAAAATAGACGGTGGACTAGGTTTCATTGTAAGGTGTCGAAAGCGGGTGGTAGTTGCCAACGAGAAAAGAAGTCATTCTAAGGAGAAAAGACATAAGAAAACTTCCGATTGTCAGTTTGGGGTAAAAGGAAACTCCACTTTCTCAAGCACTTTTTCTCCATTTTCATGATGCATCACTTCAATTTCTCCTGTATATCGAATGTGGTAGCTCTAGTTAATTCAAACCATGATTATTTTTGATTCATTCACAGCATCAACTTGATGACACTTATTGAAAAATTATGTGACGAAAGGACAACAGATGCTGATGAGGTTATTGAAGATGAGAATCGATATCGATAAACTCGATATTGTGTTACTATTGCTCAACAGGTTTCATACGGTTCCGTGCTCAAGCATATTAGTTAACCTTATGGCACCTGAATTGAATAGTGATCTAATTTTGATAAGTCTAATCATTTTGTCATGTCACAGTTTGATAAAAGAATCTCAACTTATATCAGCAATATTCCAGCTCTCCGATGCTTGAATGGAAAGAGACATGTAAAAGAGACACTAGGTTTTGAGCTGAAGGGACGTTGGGTATTCATTCAAAATGGGGACAAATTTGAGACTCGTGATTTTGTCAACCTTCCTTTTCCTAAGCATTGCTTTGGGTCAGGAAGAACCAACCCCAGCTTTGTGGGTGGTGGCAAACTATACACAACCCTGCAGCCCGTTTTCGCTTCTACCCATCCCAGATTACTGCAGGCCTTACGGTGGGACAGTTAGATGTAAAATTGACCCACCAGCCTTCTCTGGAACCTGTGAATGCAACCTAGAAGACGATGCCGTATTTGACGAGGACCAACAGGTCTGCGTCGCCTTAGTGGGTGGACTGTGCTTCACTCAGCCCACTTCGTTGGGGAAGAAGGTGTGCACCAAGGGGGCAGATTGCATGACGGAACAGTGGAATGGAACAACAACTGGAGAGCATACCGTGGGCACTTGTGAATGCATGCCTGGTTTTGAGGAGACCAACAGAACCTGTTCGGAGATAGAGGGTGGTACCACAGGGACTCCCAAACCAACCACAACTAGAATTCCTTTATTCCCACCCATCCAAATTACTTCACCCCCCACCTATGCCACAAGACCAACAGCACCCAGTGGGGCCTCTTCATGGCAGAAGACACCAATCGTCTCCGCCATCCTACTTTCTTTTACTCTTGTTCCTTTGTTAAGATAAGCTCCTGCTGCATAGCTTGTCATCTTGGCATGTCCATTATTATATTTGAACGGTTTGAACCGATTTATGTGAATAAAATGGGAACAACTTTGACATGTTTGGTCAAAGTCATTGAAGTCCAGTTTGGCATGGACAATATTTATGGCATGAACAAAGCTTTGGGAAAAGTGAGATGAGGTTGCTTCAGTTCGAAAAGATTGTGGCACAACAAAAAAGCGCATAAACAAACACTTCTGGTTTTTGCAACAACTTCAATTTTGCTTTGACTTAATTTTTAAAAGAAGAAGGATTTTTTGTTGGATAGATTTTTTGAAATGTTGCACGAATTACTTTTCGCCCTGAACGGGTTCACAGGGGACGTCTTCCACCACGATGAGGGAGGCCACATTTCGGTAACAAAAAATCCTTCTTAAAGTTTCAGTGCCACTCCGAAATATTTGTCTGATTTGGTGTTTAGATTGATAAGGACCTTCTGAAGGTGCCCTTGATCCATCCTTCCGAGTTCCAGATCCTTGAAGACATCCTGGAAATTGCCAGTTTGTATAGAAGGATTGTCCGTTTCATTTCCACAAAAGAAAAAGGTAAGAAGCAAAAATGATAAGGAGAATGTTCGTCCCTTATTGTTCAAATCTATATATCTTTTTAGCCATGACACGAGAGAGAACGGCAGGGTCCGGTCCCTCAGGCCTTTACGTGAGTGCGGTGTGCAATGGACTGAAGGAAGTCTTGGCCAAGTATCTGGCAGTGCTGTCTTCCTTGGAAGTGGAGATTCTACAAAATCCGTACATGTCTTTGACATATGTCCGCACAACATTGGAACCATTTCGCTCTCTTTTTATCGTCCTTGTGTCACTTGTGATGAAGGTAAAATCCTACACTTGTGAGAAGATTAGTCTTAATGTACAATTGATGACTTAGGTTGATGCTCAGTTGAATAGTTCCGCAGTTATTGTAGAAATAGTGAAGGCCTATTATGACATCAATATTCAATTACGAGAGTCCCTTCAACCGTAAGTGCAAACTTCATTACGTTTGGACTTTGATGTAATACTGTTAAATCTGGTAGACTCGTCCCTTGGGTGAATGGAGTGTTGTACAAACAAATTAGTAATTGGGTGTCTTTCGGAAGTATATATGACCCATTCGAAGAATTTTTCATACAATGTGAAAAGTCCAATGCAGAAACGAGTGGGAGTAGCGGAGGGACCACCAATGATCAAAGTGGAAACCAACAAAAGTACATAATTAATTTTACTGTGGTTCCTTCCCATATGCCGACGTCATTGACAGACAGAATACTATTCATCGGCTATGCAATTGGAATTCTGCGAAATTCAGAAAGTACTAATCCGGAAGCTCAAAGCTGACAGCTAAAATCTAAAACCTCCCTTCACTTTGTTTGTAGAGTCGAAGATGTCCGTTGTTTCAACACAACACCAGTTTTTTCAAAGGATTAATGATCTTGGGACAGACTCATTTCGTTTGGAAGATTTGGATGAAGCCATTGAACAATTAGCAACAGACGTTGGAAAGGTACAATATTTCGTCCTCAAATGATAATGATAATGAGTCAATCAATCCGAAATACCACGTGTGATAGGATCTGCATCATCTAGTGGTGGAGGAAACGGACCTACAAAAGTATCTTGGAGTGATTAAAGATTTCTACTTAACTGGTCGAGGAGAATTGTTTCACGATTTCTTATTAAACCTGCAAGAGATGCCATTAGCAAGGAATTCTCTACTCACAGGTCTAATTCTAACATTTAATCCAATTCTAAGTATCGTTTCAAAATTATTCTTCTCAAGCAATTTTGACTTGACTTTTAGATATATCTCAAGCATTTACTCTGGCCGCAAGCAGGGTACAAGTTCAAGACGACACTATGCAGAGAATCAGTATTTCCTTGAAATCCCTTCCAGGTTTGTTGAGAACCAGTCCCAAACAATTTCAACAGCTTCTAACATTGTTTTCCTATCTTTTTGTACCATAAATAGATGTTCCAGTTAAATCCTCAATTGCGTACATTGAATTTCTGAAACTTGGGATGGACGTCGAGTGGCCATTACACATTCTATTCACTTCTGAGTGTCTGGACAAGTACAACGAGCTATTTGTTTTTCTTTTACAAATACGAAAGTTACAAATGGATTTAAATCTCTTGTGGATGAATACGAG
>JAQIWU010002575.1:0-11845 GCA_034696445.1 Isotomiella minor
CTCTCCCTGGGAAATTCACCTTTTCCTTCCTCAATCTATCGTTTTATTTCCTGCCACACATTCCTCTCCTCCCTCTCCTAAACTTTTTTTTAAATGCCAGGGAAAACAAAATGTGTAGTAGGAGCAGAGAGATCTAGCTCAAGTCAAGTCAAGTCAATTGGTTGGGAGGGAATTGTAAATGGATGGATGGTAGTATAAGATAGCTCTCTCAGATTGGGTCGTTATTATTATTATCCGAAGATGGATGGGAAGATAAATTGATGTGGTATGATGAGATGAGAGAGACGATATATATGCCAACGTCAATAAAGCCAATAATATGCAGCCACTTCACAATCTCTCATGCCTTTAAGAAAGAAGTTAAACCCTTAAAAAATCTGTGAACTGCAATGAGAAGCACCCTTTTATCGATATCGATAGTATAAAAAGCACTCTTCCATCTCCATCCAGAAGACAGAAGAGACGATTATCAGAAGATCAAAATCAGAAATTTTAACTCAACTCAATAGTTGACTTTTACAAGTAAATGTTCAATAATGACAGCAACATCACGTTTCCCACCTCACCAAAGCCACGATCAAGTGACACCCGACCGACAAAGAAAAGAAAAAAGGAGGCGGAAAAAAACGGTTGTAGTAATAATTTGTAATTGCTCTTCTTTTTTATGTGCGGTTGCATCCTTCTTTCTACTTTGGACGGACTGAGTTAAAGGCATGCCTCAAGTAATTATTGACATGATGATTTGACGAGAACTCAAAGAAACTTATAAAAATCTAAAGTAATCGACTGAAGCCAATGGCTTGGATGGAGGAGGAATGAATGGCTTTGAATTTAATATAAAAAAAGTCTCGTCAAGAAGAAGGTGCTCTCAAAGTGTCAAAGTCTCGAGACTTTTGAGATGTGAATTAAAAATAAAGTTTAAGCCTCCTTTTTCCTTTGCAAAGTGGCCTTGATTTCGATTTTTCTTGATTTTTCTAGATGTGATGATGGGAGAGTTACTGTGTTTTTACAGTGACGGGACCATCAAATATAGAAAGTCTAGGCAATTACCTTTTCTTTACATTGTCAACAGTTTTTATAGATTCTCGTCATTGATTGACGACGAGGGCATTTTGGTGAGTGGACATTATTAAAGAGTCTGAGGAAAGAATTAAAGTAAGGAGACAAATTGTTGGAGTTTGGAAAAGGATGTGAGCGGAATCATGGTTTTCACTCATTTAGGACTTGGAGTGAAAAGTGATCGATAGTATAATGGAGCATTGATAATCTGTGATTATGGGTGGTCAGTTTATTTTATGCTTCACTGACAGCGACACTTGACTACACACATTTGCCATGAAATTACGTTGAAGCGTGACGGATATGAAATCGATGCGATGCGACACAAGAGGCATGGAAAAAATGTTGGTTTGGTGTCGCTTTTTTTTTGCTCCTGCTGCTACGTGCAGGAAAGTAAATGGCTCATGCGGAGGCAAAGTGAGACAAATTCAGAATGACAATTTTGCTAGTCGTGTCGTGAAGAAAGATTGCTCATAGAAGATGTGAATTTGTTTTGTCTTATAACTCTGGGAACCAAAGAGTCTAGGCAAATTTCATGGCAATTATGAACTAACTTTGAAACACCTACCTTCATCGTTGTCAATGAAATTTTCCGTTTTTCTGGCCACGCGGATTTTGACTGTTTCACCCATCGGGTCTTCAAAATCATCTTCGCTGTCTCCAATTTCTTTGTCATTGTCACGGCCTTCGCGATGGATGTGGCCGTTTAGGGGATGATTACTTCCTTCAGAATCGCCGTGGTCATTTGAATCATTGGTGATGGTGGCAGGTGCGTCTTCCATAAAGTACTCACCGCGACTATCCGCCGTCACAAAGCCTGGAGGCTCATCATCTTGAACGATATCAGCACCTGTGAATGCATTCCTGATACTGATTAATCCGGCAAGTGAAGAGTTATAAAGAAAGGTGTCTCATTGCCCTGTCCCAATGTAATGTAATCATGCCACCGTTTTCTTACATTGAAACCAATATCCCAAACTTAGTTCAACTCAAAATCATTTTTCATTTTCAACATTGCTGGTGAAAGTAAGACACCAATTTATGAAAAGTACTAAATATAATTGAGAATTCATATACAAGACTTTGGAAATATTCAAGTCATAAGTGCACCATCCCCTCTCGTGACTTTCATGAAGGATAAGACAAGAATTCAGGAGGACCTTAAAGAATATTACAGGATAAGTTTGGCGTAGTTAGTTTCATACGAAAAGGTTCGGTATAGTTGGTGGTGATGTTGGCAGTGTCGGGTGGTTCATTCGTTTCGTTTTTGGTGCTGCTGCTGGTGAGGAGGAAGTTCCCTTGGGACCATCTTTCTCTCTCTCTCACTTTTGCAAAGTTTAATAAGCGCCCTAAAGGCAAAGAAAGAAGATGCGCCATCCATCCCCATTCCATTTCATTCCATCCAAAGGCATCCAGGCATCAGGATAGCATGTTCTCTCAAAATGGGCTGTGGGGCTAAGGGAGTTGGGTCCCCTGAGACAAGTGGATGGCGGATGGAAGGATAAGGATAGCACATCAAAGTATATACAGATATATCCGAGCAAGAATTTTGGAATGTGGATGAAGAAATTCCGTCGTCCAATCTTCCTTCATTTTGCGTTAGTCGAAACCCGCAGGTAATTCAACCTAGCAAAGTAACTTGAACCCGAGTAGATATAAACACCCATTGCTGCATGTGTATCCATCCACTTGGATTGAATATATATCGAGAATATATCAAGCTATTACTGGCAGAGTTGTTCTTCTACGTTCTTGTTCTATCTCTCCCAAAAGGGCACTACTGCCCGTACTATGGTGTAATGCCAGGGTCTCTTTCCATACTGTAGAAAATTAACCCACTTCCCCCCAGAGACCTGAACGGAGGAGGAGGAGGATCCTACCAGTCTCTTCACTTTCACTCTGTGTGTATATGTATACGTGTTTCTCACTTTGGCTAATAGGATGAAAGCATTTTTATACACACTTGCTCAGCTACATTACGTTGTTACCTACTCCGGTATTCTAAACTAAACTGAGAGAGAGAGAGAAAAGTAGACATGCCACCTCTCTTCTTCCTTCTTCCTTTATGTAAAGAGAAGAAGAGTGGAGAACGTTTCCTTCTCTTCTGAAATCGAATAATGACTTTCCAGGGAGCGGTGAGAAGGTCTCGAGAGTGCAGTATAGAAAGAGGGAAAAGGCCAACTTTTCAGAGCGAGAATTTCTCTCTTCTTGATTACGACACTTTGGAGAGTGGATTGTTTTTAGAAGACATTGAACACCAGGAATAAGAAGACAGTACAAAGAGGAGAAAGCAAAGATGGATCACGTTGATATCTTTCCATAGTTTTAATCCATTATTATGGAAAGAGAAAGAAAGGGGAAGGGCTCTTTCGAGGATAGGCACTTGGGGTATACCCACGATGTCTTAGGGTCCAAGGGTTGGCCTGGCTGATAGAAGAGGGGTCAAATGTGCTTGCCCACGTTTGTCACCTGAGTTCGAAGACCTAGCTTTCCCTCTCTCAAGAAGGTACAATCATAAATGTACAATTTATATGGTGTTGCAATATTAAAGGATGAAACAGAGGAACGCCATTTTTTACTTTTTACATTTTACTTTCTCCTTATTCTCCCTCATCGTGTCATCCTTTCTTCCCTTTCCTCTTCAGTCAGTGTCTGTCTCTCACTCACTTCCACTTATATATATCTATGCTTTCTCCTTTCCTCCTGTCCTGTCACACTCCACTTTCTCCATCTCTCCTTCTTTCTCTTCTGCTCAAAACCTTGATTAGTTTCTGTCCCTTGGGACGGTGTGCTGGCGTGCTCTGGAAAAAAGATGCCCGAAATGTCCCACAAGAATTCAGGCTCTCTCTCTCTCTCTCCTCTTCCAAGTATTCTTCCTTCCTACTTTCAAAATGTGAACTTGACGGCGTATATATATGGGAAAAGTTCAGTTGAGAGAGGAGTGCAGAAGATCTTGGCAGTAGTGGTCTCTGGGGAATGGTGTGATGGTGGTGGTGTCTTCTTCTTCTTCTTCCGCAGCAGAAGAAGACGCTATAATAAGGGCTTAAACTGGAATGGCTGATGATAAACTAACGGAAACTCAAAGTGAAGTAAGATTAGTTATATATTATAAGGGAAAAGGACGAGAGAGAGAGAGAAAGGGAGGAAGAGAAAGAATGACAAGCCAGGGGAGTAGACACACTTTAATTGGGAGAAAGTGTGAAAAAATGTTTTGCAATTTGCTTTAACTTGGCTTGGCTGGCTCCCATTCCCTCTTGTTCCGCACACAACACAACATTCTCATCTCCTGGATATCCCCCACACCTTTACCTTACCTCTTGTGTTGTCACTCTTTTTAAGCTTACACGGAGAAAGTCTTTGACTTCCTCTCTGCTTTCCCCTCCTGCTTCTCCCACTGTGTAAATTAGGTAGGTAGTAGATATACTACTATGATACAATATGAGATGTAAAACGTAAAAAAGTTTGTCTTTTAAAGTGGCAATCAAAGAAGGATGCAATTCCATTTCAACACCAAGTAAAAAAGTATAAAAACAAAGTTAAAGTTTACAGATTAAAGCATTCGCAATTCCCGACTATATCTCCGTTGTTCTTGGCAAAGGATTCTTCGCTAATCCCACTACGAAATCTCTGGCAAGTGATATCATTGTTGAGAGAGAGAGTCTAGAGGCCAAGCCTAAACGCCCAAGGTGCGCCGTGAAGGGAGGGTGGCATGACATAAAAATGACTTATTTTTGTCCCATCATCTCCTTTCACGCAATCTTGCATCAATTGCAGAAAAGAAAAAAGGAGTGAATAGGAATTTTAAACCATGATAATTTTTTGACAACTGAAATGGAGCTCGCAGTCGTTTTTCTTCTTCTTATTGCCATCCAGTATCCATCCAGCCAGCTTGGCATAATAATAATCTCATTGCTACCTATTCACACATTTGGTCCCTAGCTCTCACTCTTCATGGTTCAAAAGTGAATTGAGTTCTCAACAACAGGGGGTCCTCTGAGCCATAGGTGGTGGGCACTCCAGGGTGTCTCCTCACTCTTCATGCACACACTGGTGCTTTTGAGGATCACTGGGGGTAGGTTTATAGAGTCATATAGAGGAGACGGACCCTCTTCTCTCTCACTTTACTTCTTCATGTCGAGTTCGAGTTGACTCAAACGTATAAAGTGGAGTTGGTATAAGAGATTATGGGGAAACCCCATTGACAATTCATCCGGTCTGGACCCCCTGCCAAGGTGCATAAGCATAAGCTTACGCAAACAGGCATTTTATATGGGCAAGCACAAATCCAAACCCAGAGATCTCATCTCGTGTGTTGTTTCTCTCATTGCTGCTGTTGTTATTGATTTGGGCTAGGATGTGCGTGTTTGTGTGTGTGTGTGTGTGGACATCTACAGAGATTTTTGCATTGGGCAATAATAACATGTCTGTTTGGAATTGGAAAGGTCATCAAGCAAGAAATTGAAGGAGGAAAAATCTTTGTTGCACTAATGGCTCCACACATAAAAGTGCTGGACAGAGACCGAATAAACGAAACTCATTGTTCCTGTTTGTTTGGTCGCACTCCGTTTTTCCCACACCATACCAGATTGAGAAATTACTCTTGCTCCCACCCACACCACACATTCATTCATTCACTCTGTTTGACCACGAAATGATTGGTTGGTGTTGGTGAACCGTAAAAAACCAAAATGATCAATGATTCCTAGAGAGATTAGACTAGAGGATTATAATGCTTTATGTACCCACCCAGCCTTCCTTCAATCCATCTCGCCGTCCACTAAAACTTGTCACGTCAGTCGGTTTCTTTAGTTGACTCCAATAAATGAAATGAGAAAGCGTTTTCAATGTTCAAACAAAATGTCTTGAAGTCCTTCAATGATACCTAACATAAATCGGATCCCAATTTCGCTTTTTTGGGTTCGAGTCCACTTTATGTTTGAAAGTAAAAGGTTATAAAAAATGAATCCCTGAAAATGAGAAGAGGAAGTGGGTGGTTTTGGTTTAGTTATAGTTTGTCTATTTTCCCATGTCTCATCTCTCTCTCTCCAACTCTCATCGTGCCACCTCCCCCAAGAGACACCCACCACCACCAGAGTCGTCCTCGTCCTTCTTGTATACCCTCGCTCGTTCGTCACTATGACTGCCTGCACCATCTTCTTCTTTTCTTCTTCTTAGAGCTTTCCCTTTCCTTCCTTCCTTCTCCTCCTCCTCCTTTAATTAAACTGTCTCTCAAGAAAGGTATAAAATAAAGTCCCATTGGGAATTGAATGATAAACAGCAATGGGACTTTGGGACCCACTCCACTCTTCTGTTGTACTTTCTATACTCCTTTACAATCCTCTTCTATAACAGTTACGTATTGCAGTGGTAGGTAATGGTGGCAGCAATAATGCAGGTTATGGCATGCATTATGTTATTGCGGAATGATAAGTACGAACGTTCGTATGTGACATGGGCTTATTCCATCTAGGTGAAAGTGCTTACTTGCACACAATCACAATAAGATTACACTAATTCTCACAGGACTTCAGGATAGACAAGAGAGAGAGGGAGAGAGTTGAGTGCAAGTGGGTATCAGGATACCAGCCTTTTACCACCACGACATACGTACATACCTACGTAATATCATCATTCAAAACACACCACCGAACAACCGACTGCATCAATGAATGAATATATATCTACTTAGTGGAGGAAGTACGTATGTGAGAGCCATTATGAAATTGTATATTATCCATCCCTTATTGTTTCAAATGCTTTAGACAGGGAGAGAGGGAAATGGCATATCAAGAGGACTACTTTACTTCCATGTTCCATCCACTAACACCCCCAAGGGAATCCCATCCACACACAAACCCATACAGAAAATTGGGATTGATATCGCAACCCACCATTAGTTGCAGTCAAATAAGGTCTCTGGGGAATTTCTTCATCTCTCTTCTCTTTCCTCTTTCTCTTCTCCGGCTGTAATATTCCCAGTATGTATCCAGTATGTAACTGTATGAGCGTGTGTCCCTCCCACTCCACCTTGCCTGTTGTTGGTCCTCTCTCAAATTCTGATATGCCTCATCTTTAGAACGAAAACGTTGAAAATACTCCCTCCATGAATCAGAAATCTCAAAAAGATAATGGACAGCGTTTCGACACCAAATCTCATGGTGCCCCTTGCCCATGGGAATATGGCGTGTTACAGACAGAAAGTCATGGAGAATTATCAAAATCTTTTTTACGTTTATTACTTCTGAACCTCGGATTAAAACTACAGCATGTTTTTTTAATAAGATAGACAAGAAAGGACGACACATTTGCTTTGGAATGTTTGTAACTTTCTCTTCCACAAGAAAAGGAAAGTAAAGTAAAAATTCTACGAGTGAAGTCGTAGTATGGAACGTGCGTCTCATATTAGCTTTTATGCTAATCTGAAAGGGTTGAAGAAACCTCTCACACAATGTTACACACATTATCTCGTATTATTCTTGCAAGCCATCCATCATCTTTACTTTGTCAAGCAGAACTGTCTCAAAGACAAAATAATGCCTAATCATAAGTAATAATAAGGACAAGAGGAGACACCTTCCTCATCCATTACAGCTTTGCAATTAGTATCTAATAATTTATTAAGATGCAAACAGAGGAAACAGACAACAAGGAAGGATACGGTTGTACTCACTCTTGAGGAGAGCACGAGGCTTCGCTTGCTTTCTCCGTGACATTTTGAGCCCACTTTCACCCTTCTCTCCTTCCCTTCAACTCTGCAGCTGTGGTGGTGACTTGAACAGTAGTGGGAAGACTTCTAACTGTCTGTCTTCCAGCTTCACTGATGGACTTGATCTTAATTATTTTGTTAATTATCTTGCCACTCCTATTTACTTTCACTCTCAATCCCTCACTTTCGCCAACTCATGTTTTAGAGAAACCCGTGTCTCAGTTTACACTTATGCAAATTTTTAACTTAGGTTCGGTACCTTCTCTCACTCTCACTTGTTTTATTTTATTCTCTTAGTCCATTAATACTTATTTACGAACAAAGGTGACTTCGGCATTGAGCCGACAAGAAAGCAACAACGTGGGGTTTGTTTGTGTGTTGACGACGAGGATGGAGTGAAAGTACGCACTTTCTCCTCGGGTGGCTCTTTCCCGACTGGGGCCAGTGGAAGGGAGTTGGACGGATTTTAATCCATTGGCGTTTAGTTCAGTTATGTTATAAAGGATGAGAGAGAGAATGAAGAAAGGAAAGCAAGGAGGAAGGAAAAGAAGGAAGAAGTTAGAGAGAAGGAAGAAAGTCTCAAGGGAATTTCACTAGACTACCACCAGACACACAAGCCATATACCAGTACACGATTTCACCTTTTCTCTGGCTCTCTCTTGGGTAACATTCAAGTAACAACGGAATACTCTTTCCAAGGAAGGTCTGCTCCGTTGCTATACGGTGATGGCATGCATGGCGTCGGTCGTGTTATGTAGCTCCCTTGGGAATTGATATTCCTCATCCATCCAAACATTTCTCCTTGTATATTCTTTGTTATAAATATGACTCCATCCATTTTCCTGTGGTTTTATGTGTGCAATCAAAAGAAGACGCGTATAATAATACGAAGGATAAACCAGCGCCTCTCATTTCGCAATACGTATAATTTGCTAATAATGATTAGAAATACATTGTCATCGACCTGGTCTGGGAAACTGTTCGGATCGGAAGAGTTTGATCCCAAAAGCTTAACGCTATAACTTATCTATTTGATTGGCTAATCTGAATACAGGATATGGGTACACTCATGGAACGGGAAATGATTTCAATGTTTTCCTTTACTGCTCATTTTTATATTTGGCTACCTAATTGACTTCCAACTTAATCGGTTGTAGCAAATATTTAAGTTCACAGAATAATAAATTGATTCCTTTGTTCGCAGTAGTTGGATAACGTAGTGCGTACAGGATTGGGAAAGGAAGCTTGTTTCAATCATTCGAACCTTGTTTAAATATTGTTTAATCGAAGATGAGGCGATGATGAGGATGACCATTAAATACTCCCATTTTAGTAAATATTGGTCGATCAATTCAACTGGATTGCTGATATGAGTCAACCAATTCTGTCTAATGACAAGTTCAGCCATATGAAATAAGCTCATTGTCCAAGCACAACGCTCGAATTGTGAACCCTCAAAATGACCTGCGACAGGCGGAGGAGGTTGAGACAGCTTGCAATGGTAGTGGCAATTGTCGATTTGATTACAACAACGTCGCTCTTGTGGATTCCAGTACTTATTTCGATCATCCCTGCAGGGCTGACTTATCTGCACACGAGTCAAGGTGACAGTCCATACCATCGTGTTGCAGTGATTCTAATAAACGAGCTCCTAACACCTGAAGGACAACAAACGTCATCTTCTACAGCAATAAGATCTGGAGTAGACGTTCCCCCACTCTTTAAAGCAATTTTAATTTCCTGGACAACTATTGCAGTTTCCACAATTAAACTTCTCCTCCAACTTGGCTGTGCTGTGAAACTGGCTCTGAATTTGGACTCAAAGGAGAAAATAGAGAAGACGCAAAGTGCTGCAAAGCTATGGAGAGGGTATGCCGTCCTTGTTTCTTCCCTTATCATCATCGGAGCTTGTGTAGCTGCTGCCACTTCCCCCGAAATTAGGTCTGGAGGAACAATTGCTTTTTCGGTTGTTGCGTCTTATGTGGTGGTCAGAATGGTAGGAGTCCTCATCGTTACATTGTTTATACATCGTAATAGTGATAAGAGTCTCACAGAGATCTCTGTTCCAGATCGTCGATACAAGTCGCCACCAATTGTTAGAAACAAATTGTTGTATGACGAATAAATAAACGATCTGAATAAGCTTACGAGTACATTGAATGATTCATTTAATGATATTTAATTTGAATTAGTCTTTTTCTAAATAATACATTGAAGGGACGAGTTCTGGCTGTAAATCCAACTTGCATTTCTGTCGACGGCAATTCTTCTCCAGGGACTGGTAGTATGTGGTAATCCCGCACGAATGAAGCAGCGATTAAAAATGTCTCAGCGTCCCCGACTTGTTCACCAGGACAGCTTCTCCTACCTTCGTAAGACATTCTTATTTGGTTATTCAACTGAAGTAGGATAAAGTCGTTACAAAGTACCTATGCCGAAGGGAATCATGTATTTACTCCCAACAAATTCCCCATTACTGGTATCGAGAAAGCGTTCAGGGTTGAATTCCTCAGGGTTTGGAAAATACTCAGGATTTGCATATAAACTTGTAACATCAAATATCACGAAGTTGTCCTGTTGAAATCATAGCTACCTAGGTTTTCGTTTCACAGGGTGAAGATTGGCTTACCTTTTTAATTTTATAACCCTCGTATGTAAAATCTCTAAGGGCTTTTCGAGGCAACATTATTGGGAGAATATTGCACACTCGATGCACCTCCAAAAGCACAGCTCGCAGGAATGGCATGCTGATTAGAAAAAAAGTCATATTCTCACGCTGCCCCAAAACTATGGGATTTCTTACTTCTGCCTGTCGATAAACGCCAAATCTCCAGTTTTCCCTCCTGTCGTCCCCATCACTTCTTCATACACCTTCTGTTGCACGTCCGGAAAACGGAGCATGTACAAAAGGAAACCATCAACTATGTTGGCCGTGTTGTGCGACCCCGCTTGAAGTAAGTCCTGGAATAAAACGTGGAAATTGACGTCTTGAAATACTAAGCTCAACTCCTGTGTTTGCATCATGGCTTGCTGGGCAAATTTTTCTGCAAACGTTTGAGCACTGTCAATGTCCAAGCTGAGATTTTGTCTGGCTTCTTTCAGAACATTCTAAAACGGAATGTTACTTAAATTGTTCTTACATTTGCTTTTCAAGATTTAATTTGATCTTACCTCGGACAATTTGCGGTACACCTCAATCCCTTCAGTGCAAATAGTTTTCCCACTAAATCTTGGAAAATAATGACGATATCCAGGGAATAAGAAACATAGTGCACTGCCAATTGTCCCAAACCCGATGGCTTTGTTCATTCTCTCCATCGTTTCCTCCAAGACTTCGAGGAGTTCTTCAGACAATTCGCACTTTCCAGCGATTATGGAGTACATTATTCTAAGAGAGGGAATAACAAAAAGTCCATGGACCCTGAGGATGGCATCATCGTGTTGAGTAAAGTGCTTATTCCTAAAGTTGACGAGCTCCGTTCTGACAGCATTTTCGGTTATTGCGAATTTTCCAAACCCACAGTCTCTCAAATTTTTGATCACCCATCGACTAGTCTTTTCCCATATTTCACCTTCCGAGAATACGATACCAGCATTGTGCCCAAAACTTCTATCTTCCAATATTCCTTCACGATAACGTCCACAACTTTCAGGAATGTTCGCAACGGCGTGACAAGCTTTCCAAGATGAAAACACAACTGTGATCAAAAGTAAATTGCACTGTGTCATTAAATTTGCAAAAGTAGTGGTTAATAGTGTACTACCGATTTCAGCTTTGGGAAGCTTGATCCTAAAAACATCTCCGTACTGTTTGGCAAAGCTTGATAATGGATATTTGCTCGTCAGCGCAGCATGTCCAATTTGAAATAAGTTTCCGATGATTGGCAAGGCGACAGGGCCTTTAAAAAAGTTATTAAAATGATTAGTTAATCGCAGATTAATTGACTTAAAAGAATACCTGGAATTCTGCTCTGTGTTTTACCAGTTCTGGAACCATTTAAAATCCAAAAGAGCAGGGCCCCAATGATAAATATAAAAACCCATGTCGGTATCATGGTTCCAATGGATTAATTTAGAGTT
>JAQIWU010002576.1:0-11842 GCA_034696445.1 Isotomiella minor
GGTTTCTTTAATTTAATTTAATCCTGTTTAATTTACCATATAAGAATGGAAGCTGCAGATCACATCAGGAATGAGGCAAGTCGAGACTTCACGTTTTCGCAGTTCGCATGCATGCAACTGCATTGGTTGCTCTAAGAAATTATCAATTGAATTTATGGTTTGTAATGCCGTTAGGTTGGACAAATACGGGAGTTGCTAGAAATGCTTGCAGGGGAGATTGAGAAAGTTAAAGGCCTTCATTGGAAAATCTTAGAATGCCCCACAAGTAGAGACCGTAAGTCCCCCAACCACTTGCACAGCATTATTTCAACTTATGCTACGATTGTAATTGCAATTGTAATAGGCATTCGCCTTGAAGAGGAACTGGCGGAACAAATGTCCATTGTTTCACTCCAAAGTGATGTTCTCAGAGACAGGATTTACGGTATGGAACCAAGTCTTTTTAATGGAACCGGTGATCAGGATTTTATATTTTCTTAATTAGTGTTGTGGGACAGCGTGGGGGACGATGGAGATTACGAAAAGGTGACTCCAAAGGAATATCTGTCAATTCTGAACGCATTTCTTGACGTCAAAAACAGCTTCAAAAAGGTTCAAGTTAACTTCAGGGATGAGTGCGAACTGAATCTTAGGAAGCACCTTCATTCCGGTAATTAAGAATAAAACCTCCTTCCTCAACCTTTTTAAACAAAATGTAGCTTTCAATGAATATTATTCCATTGTAGAAGATATAGGTTTCAGTGATGAGGAAGTGGACAAGTTGATCCAGCATGGCGACTTTTCAGCTTATATGCAAAGACTAGTGGTATTTCCACATCCAAGTAGCCCAAAGAAAGTTATGCAAAGTCCTCTTAAATTGCACTCTATATCTGCCTTAAAGCCACAAGACAACAACGAGGAGAACGTGGAGGAAATGAGGAAACATGTCAAAGATGTAGAAAAAAGACATGGTCACCTCATGGCGTTGGAGCAGTACATTACCGATCTCCACGACTTCATTTCCAACGTTCACACAATGGTACAGAAAAGGGTACGGCCAAAAAACTTTAGAAAGTTAACATAGAATGTTTTGTATGTACCACATTTTATTCATTTCGCAGGGAATGTATCTCTCCCAAGTTGATGATGACACTGAAAAACTCCAACTTGAAGAGGAAAGAGCTTTTGGACAATTACGCTAAAGCAGCCAGCCATTTACTTAAGTATGCTAGTTCTGATTCTGAGTAGTTACTGCTAGAATATAAAAATGTTTTTAGTCCTGTTAAAATGTCGCATGAATAAAAAAGCAATTCAATTTTTTTTAATTCTCAGAGATTTTACTTGTCTCATGTTGCCCCTTACGATTCCTTTATTACTTGACAAACACCCACCGTTGGGCAACGTTGTGCTTGGCACTACAGTGCTGCGTCAGGAAGACTCCCTCTCCGTTTCCATCGCTCTCCAGACAATAACGACCCTGGTGGAAGAGGGGGTTGTCTACATCCCGGACCACAAGGTACATCGTGTACCACTTGGACCTCTTTGTCTCCTTCCCCTTCTTCAAATCCTTCCTTCGAATGTACCATTGCGACGTGCTGTCCATACAGTCATTGTTGATATCCCCCATGGATAGTCTTCGGGGGAGGGGAGAGGTCCCATCTGGCATCCCTCTTAGGCACACCTCTCCAGCGGCGTCCCTCACCAAGTAGGCTCCCTTATGGTATGGTGATGGGATGGCTTCCCAGTGAGGGACTTTTGTGGAACACTTTTTAAAGTAGATCCCCCTATGATTCCCTCCAGTCAGGCATTCTCCCGAGAACTTGTTCATCAAGTACCGTGTTTTTGAGTCTATATATGCAAAGAGCTTTTTGTGACCTCCATCAAAAAATTATTTCTTTTAGTTACCTTTGCCTGTTACCGCTGTAGCATTCCCAGCAGCAGGAGCAGTAGTGTTGGATTGTGCATACGCAACGCCGACCTGAATCAAGAGGAGACAGTAGTAAGTGACTTGTCTCATTTTCCTCCTCTAATCTAAAAAAGTAATTTAACCCTTGTTAAACAATTATAGCTACAGTAACCAAAAGAATTTGAAATATCAGCTTGCCTACAATAGTCTTAATGGATTGTGAGCATAATAATAAGTTGTTAACTTTTTATGGCTGAATTAAAACATAAAGGTCAAAAATAAATGTTGTATTGTAAAGTGGCAATTCAACAAAATGTTCCTCCTGGAGGCCTGAAGGCAAGCTAAAATCTGGATCTTGATGTTTCCTTTGTTTTTGAACCCAGTCCATGATTTTACATCATTCATCATTCATACCCCTTTTTTCATGATTTCCCTTTGAGGCTTCATTGAACATGATGACGATAATGATAAAAATGATGAGAGATGAGAGATGCGGGCGGATGTGAGTCGATACGAAGTAAAAGACGAAAGAGAAGAAGAGGAGAGAAAGAGGAGGAAGAATTAAGGGCTGGGCTCTGGGTTGGGCAACAAAAACGGGATGAAGCTTGCAGAAGCCGGCAGAGAGGAGTGGAAGTTTGTGTGTTACCTGCCTCGGAGGGAAGGGGTTTAGGACGTGCTTCACATGCGGACATTGTACCCGACACAAAGCGTCCACACCAACTCCACTCAATCACTCTAGCCGCTTCGGCACTTGCAGAGTCTCCAAGACCCGTACAACGTCCCATCAAGTCTTCACCAGATTTTACCCAACTCCGTCCACTTGTGCTTTCAGTACTCAACTGTTGAGTCAAATGCTCACCATTCATTGTCTGTCACAGTCACAGCAGCATTCATGAAATTGGAAGTTTTGTTCTTTGCTTGAAAATAAAAGTTTTTTTTTTTTATTCAAAACGAATTTCTGAACTTGTAATTTATAAATTAGCCGACATGTTGGATTTTAATTTGACCATATGCCCGTCCCTGCTTCCTCCCTCTGCTGTCTGGCATTGGTGCGCGCCGTCACGCTGTTGACGGCTGTTGACGGCCGTTACGGCATGACGGAAGGGCTTTTTCCTTATCCGTCATGACGTGACGGTGATGGTCACCCTTTTTGGCCCCCCGTCATGACATGACGGTGACGGTCAGCTTTTTAGGTCTCCCGTCATGACGTGACGAATGACGGGGGCAAAAAATAGTGACGGTGAGGGTGGGTACGGTGACGGGAAAAAATTAGGGGTGAAGGTGACGGGAAACAATATGACGGCCGTCACCTTAAGCATTGGTTAAATGGCGGGTTGACGGCCGTCACGGCCTGACGGAAGGGCTTTTTCCCTATCCGTCATGACGTGACAGTGACAGAGGCTCCTTTTTCCGTCCCGTCATGACGGAACGGTGATGGCCGCCCTTTTTGCGTCCCGTCATGGCGTGGCGGGTGACGGGGTAAAAAAATAGTGACGGTGAGGGTGGGTACGGTGACAGGTGATAAAATTTGGTGACGGTGACGGTCAAAAACGTGACGGTAGTGACGGTGCGCACCAATGCTGTCTGGAATCCGCTTTTTGGAAAATGGATTTATGTTTGGTTGACCAAAGGACGGGTTGACAGAAAATAATAGGTCTCTTCTGATTCGAGGTATTGGTATTGATGTAATGTCAACTAGGTATTTTAGGGGAAAATTATGGGTTGTTTTTTTTATATTAAAAAATATGAATTCGTACCGTTTCCAGTTGCCGATGTTTGTTCCACAATAACTAAATGAGAGATGATGATGAGAAAGTAAACTATTGAAGTCACAAAAGTTTTTAAACCTGCCATTTTTATTTGAGCATGACCGATGGTATAAAGAAATGGTTTGGACACAAAAACAAAACATCACTGACCATAAACAAAGCGGTTGTGCAAGCTTGCATATTTTGTGAGATAATTTAGTGTGCCTGTTAGTTCAATCATTAAAATTATTACTCGCATCGCAAATGAGCAATTGGCTCTTGTCTTAGATAACTTCCAAAAATAGAAATCCAGAGAGAATTATTAAGATGCAGAGGTCATGAAACCGATTCAATCAAAATGTATCCTTTTAATTCGCATTTATCACACGATTAGTGAGACAAAAGGGGTTGTCTCACCTCACTGGGGTTTAAAATAACAATATCATTGATCAATCCTATTTGAACTTATTCTGCAGCAATGAATAAGTAGACCGCATTTTACATTTATTTTGGTTCTGGAAATTCATAGAAATAAACATTCAGATTGACAACTTTGAGCTACTCATTATTGCCACAATTTGACGTAAATACAGTTTTTTTTATTTATGGCATAATATCATCATATCATCAGGCCAAACATAAATAAATAGAAGGACTGTATGGACAAAAGAAGAACACACATATCTGCGGATTCTGTTCAACATCAACCAATCCATTTATAGTAATGGGGCGTTGTGCGAAAGTTCTTTGGCTTCTCTTTATAGGGATGTCTTGTGTGACGGCTTTCGACTGGAGAGATGGAAGCAACAACATTCGTTGGGCCATGGGTTGCGACTTTCCAGGGGGTGACATTGCAAACCAAAGGTCAAGTGGGGAAGACTGTGGTGGGCTCTGCTCAGGTCGACCTGACTGCACTCACTTCACGTGGACCAACTGGCAGACGGGGACTTGTTGGATGAAGGGAGGGACTAATGCAAATTGGGAAGCTGCAGCAGTTGCACAGAACAGCCAAGGGACGGTTTGTGGTTATAAAAAGGGTGGTAACTCTGGTGGGGTAAGCAGAGATAAGTGTACATCAAACAAAGACTTATATCCTCTTTCTTTTAAAAGGGACGAGAGATTGAGGTGAGAAATAACTGCGGTGAAAGGATCTACGTACAAAATTGGGGTGCACAAGGGACGGGTCCCTTTTTCCTTGAGAACGGTCAAACCAAGACGTTCGAACTCAACCCGGATGCATCCTCTAGGGTTTGGGCGCACCTAGGGTAAGTCTTCTTATCGATTTTGTAATACCATGACTCATCTTTTAAATTATTGTAGCTGTGACGATAGCGGTCAAAACTGTGATACTACGGAAGGATATGTCAGTCTGGCGGAAATGAAATGGGACGACACTTCAGGGATGATTGGAATGACGTGGTACGACACATAGGCAGGTTACAGAAGATAATATATAAGTTATCTTTTATAATCAAAGGTACGATATCAGCCAAGTCGATGGGTATAACCTCCCCATTACAATGATCCCCTTCACAAACTCGGGTGGAAATTGCGACCAAGTGGGGTGTAACTATAACTTGGACAACTGCCCAGGGGACAGTAAGGTCTACAACAAGGGAAAGCTGGTGGGGTGCAGGAATAACAACAGGGACGCCGTAACTCCTTACTCACAATCAATGAAGGCCGCCTGTCCGAATGTCTACACATGGTCTAAGGACGATAAAGATGGGATGAGGGCCTGTCAACCGGGAAACAATGGACTAAAAGTAATATTTTGCTGAGACTCTAAAAGGAACAAATACAACCAACCTCAGACGGAAATATTCATCAAAATTAGTGATTTTACTAAAGTACAAAAGTCATTTCCAAGCAGTCCGGCTCTGATCAAATTACAAATTAATAAACTAATACAAATAATACATAGTATGATGGAATTATAGCAGATTGTAGTATTAGTCACTGTCACTATCCAGCTCATGTCCCCAGTCATTATTCCTTTTCAAATTTCGCCTCAAAACATCAACATCATAGCTAATAGGTGGCCTGTTGTACTTCTCATTTCGTAATGTAATCGGCGTCATAGTTTTCTTGGTGAAGCGTCGCTTGGCACAATCATTCTTTTCAATCCATTTCAGTCTCGCATGTGTAAAAGATTTTTCCAGTGTTGTATTTGCATTGGTTGAGACCAGTGTTGCATTGGGAAATAGGTTCGGCACATTGTTTAAGCAGGGATGATAGTCATCATCTAACTCAACTGGGATGTCTAATTTCATAAGAGTGGTACACACTTGTTCAATGTCGGTTGGGAAAAAAGCTTCAAAGACGGGTTGGACTCTGGACCATGGGGCTCCTGAATTATGGGTTTCCATGCCATATATGGGCCAAATGTGAAGATAGTCGAGAGCAGGGAAGTGCTTAGAATATTTTGCATTGGAGTCACGTCCAAAAACCAGTTTCACAGACTTTGGAGGAGTAAATGTCGGAATTGACAATGACAGTCTTGTAAGTTTGGGAAATTGTTCAGGGAATGAGATCTTCAAGTCATCCTTCACAAAGGGGAGCGTGAATTTCATGTCCTCCAAAGTTTTGGAATGCTTGCTCAAAGCGACGTACAGAGATAATCCGAAATTTACTGTTTGGGTATCTGAAAGTTTGATAGTGTTCAAATGTAGCTTCTTCAATTTTCCTGTCTGAAGACATGATAATGCTTCAATCGCTTCAAAAGTTGTATACAATAATGTAATCTCGGACAAGTTTGTAAATAACGAGGAAGGTTGAGCCGATATTTGTTGCAGCGCCATGGAATTGCACTCTGCCTTTTCGTCATCTGAACCTAATCGCAGCTCTTCAATTGTACCGAGACTGGGAACAATGTATTTGAACCAAGACTGAAAAGCCTGTATAGAGGGTGGTCCTTCAAGAATAGTAAATATAGATCTATCCTCCCGAGTAACGCATCTTATCACGAGTGAACGCAACGAAGAGAACTTCATTTCAAGTCCCTCCTCAAAACCCTTTGGAGAGTAGTGGGTGAAAACTAAATCCAACTCCAAAGAGGACACCGAAGCAGATAATCCCATCAACACTGTTTTGAATGCTTTTTCTTCATTTGGAGATCCTAAGCTACCTCTGAGTTTGACGTGACGAATTGAATGTTCAAATTCATCACCAAAGAACCACTCAATGTCAGATAAGTATTTTTCTGTCCTGGATGTGTCGTCGCCAAGTGTCGGCAATTCTAACTTCCAGTTTAGAAATTTCAAGTGTTTCACTCCGTATATGTAGTCGAAAAACTGCCTTCGGTAATTGTAGGATGATTTGCAATATTTCTGAAGCACTGGAATGGAAACACGCTGCCGCATGACTTTCACAGATTCCTCACTCCATACTGGAGAAACCAAACGGCAATTCTTCAAGTCCTCTACAGACAGGAACCCCAGTATGTTATGCACCACCTAAGTAAAGTTATGTAAAGTTAGTAAAGTTATCAAGGAAGACAGGAAGAGCCACCATTGCATATAACTTTATATTTTATCCACACATACCAATGAATTTTTGAGCGCTGTGTTCACATAAAAATCTGGTTTTTTGATGAATTCCTTTTTCCTAAGACGATTTCGTTCCTTCATGGGAAGTCCGATACCCTGTAGTCAATGAATATAAAAACCTTATGGTTTTGGTTGGAACAAAGCAAAAAGTACTCAACTAACCTTGAAAACGTAGTTCTTCACCAAAGTAACAGTCGCATCGTCTTCCCTCTCGCTTATAGTAATGACGTCTCCCATTCGTAAATCAACCCAATCTGCTCCTGAATCATTGATTCGTTCTCCATTGCGAGACACTGTCACAGTTCCCCCCAACTCTGCTTCGTCATCTTCCTGAAAGTATTAACAGGTAATTTTACTTACAATATAAATCACACCTTTTCGAACTGCTTACCTCCATTTCCAGTCCCCTGATTTGAAAAATTGATTTGCAACATCGTACCTCAAAGTAATTGGAGTTCAACTTCGCACTACGGTTCAAGAAAGTAAACTCCCCCTGTGTATCTCTTCCAATAAATTCTTGTCCGAAAGTGTACTAAAAACAAAAGTAAAACTGAGATGAAGGATATGTTAGGGATAGTAATAAAATCCAGTCTCTCCTCACCTTCATGTTATCGATATACTTAATTGTGCATATCTGCTTGCCGCCTTTGACCAGATCTTGTATTCCCTTGGAACTAACTTGATCACTTAAAACAAGAGGACTTCCTGCCAATGAAATCTGCCTCAGCTCCATTTCTCCACCAAAATCCTCCAATTCCTTCTTGGCCGTCATATTAGGAGTGCGACTAATGAAAAATTTAAACAATGGATTGACAATACAACGTGACACAATAATGACAGTACTTACTGCATTTTCCACACGGCCTGTATGATTTGTCTCTTTCTATGCCATCTCACATGGGCCTGGGCACCTCCCAAACTAATTTCCCGTCCGCCACAATGGGCACACGTGGTGACGATGTCTCGCTGGGAATTGAAAGGCACAACGTCCTCCTCAAACGCCCGAAGATGTCGTCCATCCGCCCCTTCCTCGGGGTTGACGTTCCCCTCGTTTTCCACCCCCTCATCTCCATCTTCATCCCTGCAGAAAAAAATAGGTTTGATAAAAGACCTTAGTTGTTTTGTCCAAAGTCCGATGACCACATCCAACTTACATGGACACGTCCAACATTTTGTGTTGTCTTGTGTTCCTAACCACTCTAATCCCTCGTCTTGTTTTTAATAAGTGACTTTCACGGAAGTTGGTGCCTTTATTAATTTCTGCATAAAATAATTGGCAGTGGTGGCGGTGGCGGTGGTGGTGGCGGTGGAATTTGCGAAAAACCGGTGTGGTTTTGCGGCCTCTTCCTCAGCCTTTTTTTAAATTTTGCGCCCATGCAGATGAGCTTGAACCTGCTGTTGGTGTGGGAAAATGAGACGGAAAAGGACGCTGCATGAAAAGTTGTTATTGCATGAAAAAAGCAAAAACTTTGACACTTAACTAACTTTATTATTAATCCCTCCTTTTCTCTTCTCTTAATATATCTATGACGTTTGATTACGATGATGAGGTTCCACTTGATTGTGGAACAGTTCGAGACTGACAACATTTTCAAAAAAGTAATTTTTCCTTGAGTTTATCAAAGGATCGCAGTAAGAGGATCCATTATTATTATTATTATTGCCCCAGTCACATCTTTTTGGACCGCAAAGGTGGGGTCCTCCAAGCTTGTCCTTGACACAAGCGACTATCCTATTCGTCTCGGTGTGTGTGAGCTTTGAGGGGGAGGGTGGAGTGACTTTTGATACGGAGGAGGGACGGTTTTTTATTCGGCTGCAGTCCTTGACAGCTTGGACAAGCTTCACGGTGCCATTTTCGGAGGATTGAAAGTGGCGGAGGAGACATTGATCCATTCGATTTCTCCATTCATCTATGAAAGAAAAAACATTAGACGTCCATTTGACAACTGAGCTCTGCTTCTTCTTACCAATTATTTCTAAATTCTTTTGAAGACAAACCTTTTCCGCGAGATAAAGGTTGAACTGGTAGGCCTGACTGATGGGAAGGGAGGAACCTTCGTCGTCTGATGATAGGAAACACTCGTTGTAGAAAGTGCGCATTTTGCCCCAACAAGTTTCATTAACGGTTGGACAAATCTGTCCTAAAATATCCTGCAATGTGTCCACATTTGTAGAATTATTTGTTGCGGGGGGAAATGAGACATTTGGAGACATTGATGTAGACAACGAAGTTGTACTAGTACTTGGGGTGATAGTCGTACTACTTGTTGTTGAATCCGTCTTGTTAGATTGTTCACTGATGATTGTGACGTTTGCACTTTGAGGTGCCAACGCTGAGAGGAGTTGTAGGGTGAATGCTTTTCCAGGACATGTCACAGCAGTCTCCTGAACAAGTAAAGTTTAGATTAATTAAATTACTACCACCAGTTGACTAACATTACAACGTACCAGTTCATCAATACTAATTTTGGAAGAGGTGTGGCAATATGCTCTTCGCACACCTTCGTAGTGGGACTCACGCGATGCTTGAGTGGTGGTACTTGCAGTTGTCGACGTTGTTGGTCTCCTTGTGGTTGTGGTGCTGATGAAATAGTTAAAAATCGGAGGACTGGCCGAGGTGGACGAAGTAAATCCCTTAGAAATGCCTTTCACTATGCCTTTTCCCAAACTGCTGGCACCTCCTTTCTTTGTGTTTGGATATCCATTGCCAAACTCCACAAAAGCCCCCAAAGTAAGGACCACCACAAACAAAGTGAAACCTAAGAGATCCATTCTGTTTAAAAATAAGAAACGATTGTGAAGCAGACACAAGAAACAGTGCAAGATGTCTAGCTAAACAAGCTGAGGTTTTTATTGAATCCAATGTTCATACATAACCGGTTTGATCAGATAGGATAAAGAGTCTTTGGAATTGTCGTCATAACTTTTATTTTCTTCGTAAAATATAGACTTGCCTAAATTATAGACTTGAAATAAAGATGTCAAGAAAGGATTAGGAAGAGTTGTGGTCACAGCAACATTATGTAAAGCTATAGACAATAGAACAGCCCACTTTCTGCACTTGTCCCATCTCCATGCATGAAGACAAAAAGTCCATATAGTCCTTTATTTCAGCGACTGATTTTTTCTAGAGACAAAAACATTCCTCCTTCAGGTTTTAGTGTACTTGATGTGGAGAACTTCATGGGAATCAGGGTGCTCTTTGAGGGTCCAAGTTTGAAATGGTAAACTAAATTGGCAAGCACAACTTTTGCTTCAGCCAAGGCGAATCTCATTCCTGAAAGAGGTTTCAACATGTTTATATAGCTTTTCAAATTTGAAGATCAGTTAGAATAATTACCAATGCAATTCCTTGGTCCTGTTAAAATAAAATAATAAACATTGAGAATAAATAAAACGCATTTACAAATTAGAAACAATTACCTTGCCCAAACGGATGGTAGGCATACTGGTTAATATTAGCCTTATTTTCGGGAGAGAATCTTTCCGGGTCAAATTTTTCTGGATTCGGCCAATATTCTTTGTCATGATGTAGACCAAAAGCTGGGATCTGAACAGCTTCCCCTGGTTGTACTACGTAATCCGTGCCAGGGATCTTGTAGGCAGAGGTGCATTGCCTATCGACGAAGGGGGCAGGGGGGTAATACCGAAGGGTTTCTGAAATAACATAGATATTCATGTGTGTTGTCCTAACAACGATTGTCCTTGTCATTTAGAAACCCACCATTGATGACCATGTCCAAATAATATAGCTTAGCAATTGCATCATAGTCAAAACGCCCACCAGATTCCTCAATCACGTTTTCAATTTCCGCCCTCAGCTTGTCCTGAACATCCATGTGCAAAGCAAGGTTATAGGCAACAAACAGGAGCAACCCTTGGGTGGATTCAAAGCCAGCGAGGATAAAGAGGGCAGCGTTTGCAACAATGCCATCGTCATCCAGAAGCTCTGAAATTTTTCCAGAGTCACCACCTTTGTCCTTGACCACGGCTTCCTTTTCAAAGGCGTCCATCGGTCCCTCGTCGTCAGTCTTCAAAGTCCCTTCCCTCGCTTCCATCATTAATTGAATAAAGTCATTCCCCTTCACATTGTTCGTCTGGCGGTAGTGGATTTGAGACTTTATGGCTCCCATGAAGAAGTCATTTACCTATATTTTTATAGTCATGATGGTTATTAAAACGGCATTACCAAACATTTGAGGTAAGTACCTCGGGGTCGACCATTTTGAGCCCAAACATCACAGCCACCTTTGGCGCAAACATAGCCATTACAAACTTGAAGAGCTGAAAGCCACTGAAATTGAATGTAAATTTTTGCCCCATCTTTTCAAAGTGAGAAGGGGCCCTCTGGTCAAAGGCTTTGCTATCCATTCCACAAGCTGCGGACGCTACGACGTCCATGGTGTACTTGGAGTATGCAGTGGTAAGATCCATCTCATCCTTCCCCCGCATTTCTTCTTCAATGAATTTCACAAACTTAACCCCACTGACTTCAAAGAGATTGAAGAGGCGCTTAATTTTTCCAGTGGTGAATGTGGGACTCAGTTTGGTCCTCAGCTTCTTCCACCTCTCACCCGTTTGGAGGAGGAGCATTTTGTCAAAAAGGATTTCGTTTCCCTCTGCCGTGAAGGGCCTTCGGTCTTGAAAGTACTCAAAGTCCT
>JAQIWU010002577.1:0-11840 GCA_034696445.1 Isotomiella minor
ATGGTGTTGTACTTCCACCACTGAGAGTAGAGCTTCTGCTAGCTCCCTGAAAATCAAACATTAACAAATTATTTACCATGACATGTTTCAAATCTGAGAAAGCATACCTCCTGCTCCATTGCGTTGGTGCTACAAGTCCCGCTCGAGAGTGACCCTTGTTGTTGGAAACTTGCAGGAGGGACACTTGGTTGACTACTGAGATCTGAGTCATCGTAAACAGTATTGCAACTTGACGGACCACTCGGAATGACCCTCAATGAATCTGAATCCGCTTCTTTCTGCCTCCCTTCAAAGCTACTTCTCAATGCTTCAAAATTGGTGTCAAAACCCCCATCTTGATCATCCCCATTGGAGTATTCTCGGTTCATTTCCTCCACACTTGACGGCATGTCGTAGTCGTCAAACTCTGAGTGAAGTTGGCTGCTGACATCTCCATTCACTCCGACTCCAGTGAGTCCATTGTTTAAAGCATCCAAATCCAAGTCAGGAAGGTTCGAGCCACCATTTTCAACTGTTTTCCCTTGATCCTGTACAACGGCTGGCGTGGAGCTTCTCTCTCCATTGATTTTGGATGAGGAAACGTCCTCCTTTTCCTTCATCTCTTTGTCTTTTGGAGAAAATTCCATTTCTTTTGAGTCATGCATCTTCTCATTTGAAGTCCCCTTTGAGTGTTTTCCAACAGTCGTTGTGGGCGTTGTCGCAGTTGAGGTGGGTGCAACAATAGCAACTGGTACATGCTTTTTCTTTTTGGCATGAGCAGGAACTTTCCCCCAAAATCTGTACCCTTTGATCCTCCGCATTTTTCGTGCTTTAGTTTTCTTCAATGGCAAGGAGTGGCCATTTAACACTACGCTCGACTGACCGGCGGTTGTAACGGTCCCAGTTGTCAAGTTTAGTCTTATTTTGTTGACCAAAGGTTTTTGTTTGGTTTTGATGGCTGGCCGTGTTTGTTTCTTGGCACGTTTCTTTACTTCTTTGTCATTTGAGTCTTCTTCACTGTTGTCTTCTCCTTCAACATCATCATGGGTTCTTTTCGTCATGCGTCGTTTGTACCTATCTGCCCGATCCCTTCGTTGTTTTTCAGGATCTGGTTTCTTTTCCTCTTTTTCCTTTTTATCCTTTGGAGTAGTGCTTCCGTCTGGATTTGTGACAATAGCTGTGCTGTCAGTACTTTCAGATCTGCTTCTACTCGACGAAGCTCTCTTAGCTCTTGGTAGAGGTGCTGGTGGAGGTGGACCAGGTTCAGAAAACTTCAATTTGGTACCATCAGTTGTGGTTGAATGGTGGGGGGTAGGAACAGGTGGAGCCGGTGGTGATGATAAGGGGGCAGGAACAGTGTCCGGAGATGAATCTACTTTGGGTCGAGGTTTATTAACAGGGGTAACTGGATCTTGCAATTTCTTGTCTGCACGAACGTTGTCGTCATCTTCGAGATTTGACATTTTAACTGCCCTTGCCACAAATACCTTCCCAAGTAACATTCCCTTTATATTTTTTATACTTTTGGAGGCCTGAGGGGGGCTTGGTCCGCCCTCAGATTTTGTCGTTGCTTGTGTAGCGACAGGAGTGTCCACCGGCAACTTTCGCTTTACAGACTTCAACTGTGGGGACATTGCAGGAGTGGAAGTTGGCAACGTTGTTGTCTTCTCCAAAGGCTGCTCCGTTAGATCAGATCTTTTCCTCCCAGCTGAACCTCGGCTTCCTCCTCTTCCCCTTCCTCTGCCTCTAGAGCCCGAGCCTCTTGAAGAACTGGGCCTCGACTGCCTCCAATGCCGACCCCGTTTGTCTTGGTCATTGTCCCCATCTGGGTTTTCTCGAATGCTCCCATTTCCTCGTGGTCCTTCGTCGCCGTCGTTTTTATCACTATCTTCAGAGTCACTGCTGGTACTTGTTGGAGACTTTTTACCATCATCTTCTGTAATTTTCTCTTCCTCCTCTTCTGTATCAGAATCTGACTCTTTGGTTAAATTCTTTCCTTTGGATTTCCTTTTGAACAATTGTGCCAAGGATTTTCGACCTCTGATGACGCTCTTTTGTTTCCCCTCCTTCAAAGGTTGTTTCACTCTTGCTTCCTTCTTATCCACGACTTGTTTGTTTGAATTTGGCGTTGTTGGAGTTGTTGCGGTGCTTATTCTACGAATTTTCTTTTTGTCAGGGCACTTGATGTCGGCAATATTTTTATCAGGCGTGGCAATTGCAGCAGCAACTGGCGTCTTTCGAATTGGAGACGCTTGAGGATGGTCGCCCTCACTCACAGGAGACCCAGCCCTGGATCCTTTGGCTGCATTGTCTTCATCATAAGCCGCCTTGTACACAAGTGGTGTCCATCTTAGTGACTCTCTGTCAATCTTGATTCTACTTTTGCTTTGAGCAACCCTTGCAGCGTGGGCTTCAACCAGTTTCCAATCAACACAGATGCAAAGCCTTTGTGCTTTCCCGTGAGGTGCACTAGGGTCAGGGATTCTTTTTAGGAAATTCAGTATTTGCAATGTTGTTGCGACATCCTGACCACACATTCCCGTGTTCTTGCTTATTTGCTGAAAAGGAACAAGAAATATATGATATAGACTTTATCACTGGTTTCAAATCAAAGTACTCACATCAATGGAAAGACTTGGCACTTTTCCAATGGTTGAAAGATACTCCAGTACACAGGACTTCCAGTATGCATGGTAAGACACTCGCCCCAAATCCGATAAGGGTTTTTCTGGCGTCCCGTACTGCCCTTCAACTTTCGATAGCAGGTAACCTACAAGAATTATAAAATTGCAATATCATCCCATGTCTTAAAAATACAAGATAATGCTACGTACTGAAGTCGATAAGGAATCGTCCATATCCTTGGCGTTGGTACTGCGGTAATGTCATAATGCACGAGACGTTGTATTTCTGCTGACAAAGTTTTTCTTTTGAGAAATATCCGACTAAGTGGCACCCCTGAAATTACCAATCCATTAGTACAAATGTAGACTAATTTCGTCATTCTCCAATGAACTTACGAGTTTATCATTCTTGGTCAAAACGTAAAATAGAAAAGGTTCCACGTCATAGTAAAGTGTCTTATGGTCAAGAAAGAGTTTGGCTAGTAGGCATAAGTTTTGACAGTAGTACTTATTGCTGTTTCCGTCCACCTTTAAAAAACAACAAACGTTATTACAACCGCAACATCAAGAAATCAACATTATTCCTTTACCTCGAAAACAGAAATATCTTCTCGTCTGTAAATCTCTGTTCCTGGGGGATGTCTTAATTTACATTTGGATAAGTGCCGGTCTAGAATCCCTTTCGATTTTGTATATTTAAGGCAAAATTCGCATAAGTAGAGCTTCTTCAACCTGTAATTTTATGGACAAACATTAGGTCTGCTCGAATATTGGAATTATTAAGGACAGAATTACCTAGCGTACTCCTGAGGATATGGAGAGGAATACCAAGTGGTAATTTCGTATTTTCCAAACTCAATCATTTGAGGACAACTGGGCTGGTTTGTTGTAGATTTCGGCAAACCAACCCCGTTTACAGGTACAGGATTATTTTCATCATCTTCAGGATTTGGCACCCCAATAATCTAAAGCAGCAAATCAATGAATACAGTGTTCCAAAGGACAGGCTCAAGACTATGTGCATACCTCATTGGCCTTAGCTTGCGCTTGCTTGAACAACTCAATGTCAGCATCGGTCACATCGTCAGGTATCACAGTTCCTGGTAGCAGTCCAGCTAAAACAACATTGGTTAAACACATAGAACTTCAGGTGACATTTATAAAGAAGTACCTTTCAACGCTCTGTCATCGGCTCGGGTCTCATCATCGGTTTTTTCGGGAGTGTCTTCAATCCCTTTTTCCTCTCGCTTGTTTTTGACTTTGGGTTGAAGGATCTTCTCCCTTTTAAATTTCTTTCCAAAAACTGTTGAAAGATTTCTTGAGGCCGTTTTTTGCTGTGTCAATGCCTTCTTTTTCAGGTACTTGCGAGTAGCATCTTTGTCACCAGAAACCAATTTCAATGGCGATTTCTTCTCTTCAAGAGTCAAAGCTCTTGCGGGTAATTTTTCGGCTGTCGGAGTCGTTGGAAGTAGATCTGACTTCTTTCGTCTGTCTATTTTTCCAGACGACACTTTTACGGCCTTCAATGTTCCAACTGTTGCTTCCGCGGTAAGAGTTTTAACATTTTTAGGAGTGACTGATGCTTGGTCAGAGACTTTAGGCAATCTCCTTGGGCGTCCTTTGAGAGGAGACCCAGGGGTTTCATCTGCTGCTGTGGCGTCTTTACGTGGAGTTGGAGTCAACAGGGTTTGTAGTTTTGACTTTCTGCCCTTGACGGAAGCTCCTTTAGTCCCTTTTTCTGGACTGCTCTTTGCTAGAGGTGATTTCTTCTCAGTTTTAGGGTAAAGTAGCTGCCTAACAGGAGATTCTTTTCCAGCCTGTGGTGTAACTTCATCTTCCTCCAAGTCTATCACTTCGCTGTCTTTTCTATTTTTCCCATACGATTTGTACTTGCCCTTTTTCAGACTTTGAGGAGGTGACATGCTTTTCCTATTCTGTCTTTCTGTGTCTGTTGATGATGCCTTCTCCTTTATTAGTGCTGCAATATTTCCATAATCTTGATCCACCAATGATGACTTTCCAGAATGCGAAGAATTATGAGATCCGCCGGAACTAGGACCGGATTTAACTTCCATGGGCAAGGAAATCCCACATGAATTATTAGAACCCCCACTAAATTGACGCTTTTTCTCTTTCTTTCCACTAGATTTTGCTTTTTTAGCAGAAGCCTCCTTAGTCGGAGATTTCTTCAGATATTTCGCTTGCGGGGTTGCCTGTGCCTTAACTTTAGGTGTGGAAGGAGTTCTAGTGGGACTTGCTTCCTTCTTTGAAGTTGAGGGAGTTCTTGAGGCAATCTTTACTGGGGATTTTGACGAGGAAGCTTTACTTGGTGAGTCATCTCTTTTCTTAGGTCGTCCACGTGGCTTCTGTTGTTCATCTCGTTTCACTTCAGGAGGAGGAGTGAGCCGACTAACATCCTGAGAAACTTTAGCAGCAACCGACTTCAAAAATGACTTTTCTTTTAATGGAGATGCCACCTTCTGCTTTTTAGCTGGAGGAGTTGCAGTGACTTCATTTAAGGGTGCTTCAACTTCTTCTATGCTTGCACCTTCACTCGCCTTTCTTTTTGAAGGACGACCACGCTTTTTAGTCGTCTGGGGACGTCTAACTGGGGACGTCTTCGGTAGAGTAGGAGTGGCCGGTGGAACTGCAGCTGCTACAGGGACTGCCGCAGCAGCAGGCGATGCGGCAGTTGGTGTAAAATATTGCGGAATCGTCCTTTGCAATCCAGCATTTTTTGTTGGGGGACGACCTTTTCTTTTATGGCTTGGACTTGCTGGTAGAGAACTTTTTGGCTGGTCGTCAATATCTTCCTCAACTTCGAGTTTCTTATCCGGGCTCCGACTCCTGCTCGGCCTTCTGCTCGCTACAGGGACAGCGGGCTCTTTACTACTCTGTAACACCAAAGAAAAAGAGTCAATAATGGTTTGGTATTAAAGATCAACTCCTTCGATTGATCTTACCTTCCGTGTCGGTGTTTTTGACTTGGACTTTGGAGGGGACTTGGGCTTTTTAGCAGGCTCCTTCTTGGCTAGGCTCGGAACACGGGGAATGTTCATTTGAATAGAATATGGTACAATTTTGGATTTCCCCTTTGACTTCTCTGAAGGTGATGCCTTTTCAGCTATCGGTATTGATGATGTAGGACTTGCTTTCTCTTCCTTTATTGAAACTGTACTATCGTCAGTTTGAATTTTCAATGGACCCAAGTTCGCCTGAAAAGTTCACAAGATTAGGAATAATTAATCTTTAGAATAATTAATTTGAATGATCCGAAATTACTTGTGGAAGGTTTGTAGATGATTCACTTGTAATTGTTGAAGGCGCTGACACTGCTTTCCGAGCTTTTACACTCGCAGGTTTCTTTGCCCCAAGAGAACCAGCCGATGATGGCCCTTGTTGGTCTTTATCCTTCCCTTCGGCGTCTTTCTTTAGGGTGCATGATCTCTTTCTCCCGACGGGAGTAAAGAAACCAGATAAATGATCTGTAAGTCCTTTCAGGACCTTAGGCATTACTTGTGGGTCTTTCCCGTCCGGCGTTGCGTCGTTGGTGCTTAAACTTCGTTGTGACGTTGAGGCGATTGGGGATGAATACTTGCTTACTACCCCTTTCTTCTTCTCCATTTCCCCAGAGTCCTTGGTACTTAGGACAATGGGAAGAGACTCAGTGCTCAAAGGAATTTTCACCGAATCAGTGGAGAGGGTGGGGGATTTCTGAGGGGTTTTTGCAACGACCTCTTCACTCATATCACATCTGTCTTCTGACTTTAACACTTCACTACTCGTCGAATCGTTTAAATCCAGTGTCGATTTGGACACTGTCGATTCACCTTCGGCATCATCAGAACAAGAGTAAAATGTCTCGTCGCTGCTTGGAGGACTTGATGATTTTGCTGTCTTATTTAGATTACTTTGCTTCGACACGTTAGCAGCATCTTCACTTTCTGCACCAGCACTACTACTTGGAAGTGGTTCAGCATCAGCAGCCTCGACCACAATTGTTGGGGACTTGGCCTTACTCCTGCTTCGTTTTGTGGCCTCAACCGACTCACTCTCTTCTGACGAATTTTCCATCATTTTCTCAGAACACTTGGAGCACTTGTACGAAACTATGGCCTTGCCGTCATCGTCCACATTAAATTTTAACCCGCACCGTGAACAGGTAACTTCTCTACTGTTGGAGACCTTCTGGACCTGGGTGAAAGAAAGATACGCAAAATAAGGTCCAGTACAAATACAACACAACCAATAATTTACCTCTACGTCCTCCGAAACCTTCTTGTCAATCTTGGCAGGAGAAGGATTGTCCCCAGAAGACTCTCGCTTCTTCTTGTCCTTCTTTCCGGCATCCGATCCGCTTTCTTTCTCCGGACTGGAAACGGAAACTACCACTCCTCCTTCATCTTCACTTTTATTCGTAGGTTTATCTTCTTCTGAAGAATTATTTTCTTCAACAGTCTTTGAACTTTCGACTGGAACTGGAGCTGAGGCTTCAACTTCAACTACAGCAGCAGCGCGATCCACTTCGTCAGTAGATTTTTCTTCTTCTTCTTCTTTCGAACTCGGCACATTTGAAGTAGTCACGTCCATGGCCACTGTATCCACATCCTCCTTCGTTTCCGGCCCTGAAGGTGGTATTATTATAACTTCTTCCTTCATGATGTCTCCCATCTTCTTAGCAGGTTTATCAGCATCAGCCGCTAGAACTTCTTCTCCAGCAGTGGTTGCACTGGTACTAGGAGCAGTGGGAGAGGTAGAAGACCGTGGTGTATCATCATCGTCCGAGGCTTTAGCAACATCATCAACTTTAGAAGAAGAAGAGGTAGAGTCATTCGCCTGGAAAAGAGACAAAAAAAAAACGTTATAAACTAAACTTGGTTGGTTTTTCTCATTTCATTACATTTCATAGGCATAACCTTAAGTATTTTATTTGTTCCCATCATCTCTCTAAACACACACACATCTACATTTATTTACCACCCAAGCCAAGCCAGCCACAACTTCTTTCTTATTAGAAAAGAGATGTATATTAACCGTGTCGTCGTCCTACCATGTAAATGTAATGTAATGCATATGCACATCAAATCATTCCATTCAATTTAACATTGCATTGATGATGATGATGGGCTCAAAGGGTTGTTGTGATGCAATTGATACACTACACAACAAAATGCAAATGTATCATGGGCACATTAGAGGATTACACACACACACCTTTTGGAAGACACTACCTGAGAGATGATGAGAGCGTCCTCATCACATCACACTTTAGGAATGCGAATGCCATGCAATGCAATGCTTTTATAAGAAGAACAATAGCTTTTGCTTTTGGCTTAAACAAGTCAACTATTTAGCATGATCAGGTAGTCCACTCTTCTAGAGTCGAGACAGGTAGGTATACAAAAGATCAACTTACGCCACGCTTGAAAGACTTCACGGAGAAATATTATTCTACATTTTATATGTTATCCCCTACTTTTATTCACGCAATTCAATTCATTATTCTCACAATGCATGCAAAGTTCAACACCAAATTTGATATTAGCTAGCATCGTTTAACCACCTTCTTCAACAACCTTACACCATGATTACCAGGTTTGGTTTCTTTGTTTGGGGTAAATTAGATTTTGGACTCTTGTTTGTTGTCCCCTAGTCTAACAAACTAACATCCACCCCTTTTTAAGACAAAAGAGCACAGGTAAGTGAGTCCGGCTAGTTTATCCTCTCAACTCCAATAAATAATTACTCACCTCAAACTCACTTCATTTCCATTAATGTGAGACACATTTACATTTGCATGATGTGCTCGATATGAAATGAAATAATACAAACTTTTATTTCATTTCATTTTTTGTACCGAAATGAAATACCGGTTTTGAGAGGACACAAGCAATAACTATAAGACCTCTTCTTCTTCTGGACTTGTTCATCATGGATAAATGAATATCAAATCAAATATTTTCATTGCATTGCAAACAAAGTAAAGTTGTTTCTTTCTCGATGCTTGGGCAAAATATTTTATTTTACGACCTAAAGCAAGTCTGCCTAATTTATCCATAGTTGGTTTTTTGGTGGTAGAAATGAAACGAAACAACTAGATTAAGAACATAGAAAAGGGGACATACGGAGAGAGGAAAAGCTACACACTATCTTCGAAGCTAATCAAGCCAGGTGTGTCCTGATGAAATTGGAATATAATAATATGATACCCGTGAAGAGATATCATCATCATCTATCGCTGGCCGGCTGCCTATTAATAAACTACCCACCCTACCTGCCTCTGCCTCCCTCTCGTCTCCTTTGCTTAATTTTATGTAAGTTTAACATAAATTACATGCTCATATATAACGCCTCTTATCTTTTGTTTAATACGACGACGATTCTTTGGTCTGAAATGAAATGAATCGTATGCAAAGTAGCAAACAACTGACGCGTAAAAACAACGATTATTCTCACATATTTTACGTCTCTAAAATCATGCCTTTTTAAGGTCTTGCATAAAACAATGATTCGTTTGTCACCTCAAATGCTTAAACGTCGATAGACAATATTTGCAGAAACGTAATAAAAATCAAAGTTATTAATACCAACAACCACAAACCCACGCGCAATGTTTCACTTCAGTGTTCTCCTTCCCGTAACGCCCTAACGCGCAATTGAATTAAGGCAGCGTCCCTTAACAGTTAATAATGACATCCCTTAACAGTTTTCAAGAACAAGAAATCAAACAAGACCCATGAAATGCCTACGAACGAACGTTGACTGAGCGGAAAGATGAGAGGAGAAAGCATACAAAGTAAAAGCGGTGGTCTGATCTTTTGCGTCTCTTTTCCTTTTCAAAGGGTTATACGTATGAAGGACAAGGACACAGGCCACATGCCGACACACGGACCAAAGAAGAAAACGGGTAAAAGGAAAGAACCACCGACGTCACTCCCAGAGAATAGAGAATAGAGAAATCCTTTACAAAAGAAGCCACCTTAAAACCTAAGCTTCTTTCTCCTTTTACAATGGAAGAGTGGCAAATTACTCGGAAACAGTCAAGTCAAGTCAGACCAAGAGGAGAAAGTGTTACATTTTATAACATAACAAGCGTAAAGTGTCCCAAACCAGATTGTGATTATAAGAAGGAAGGAAAGAAGGAAATACCCGAGTTCGGGGTTTTTGGGATGTGAATGCCTATAGAATTACCATCCAATCGGTCTGTCGGTTCGGTGGTCACGTCACGGTGAGAGAGAAAGTAGGGAAAGCAAGAAGACCATTTGACTTTTGCTACGTCTTAAGTGTGTTTTGTTATACAACTACGACGCGTGTTTTAACTTATCTGTCTAAAACATCTATCTTCTTCTTAAACGGGAACACTTTTCTCTCTCGCCTTATCGATCGATAATGTCCCTCCAGATGAATGAATGTGTCATGCTAATCCTTACAAAATTAAATTGATAACCCATCGACATGCATGCATGAATGCACTCTTTATGTTTACCAACAGACTTATCTACCTTATCATGTCATGTACAACAAATAATAACTGACCATGCTTATCAAAATGCAAAGTTTTTTTTACCCTCGTCAACTCCTCCTTTTGTCCGGCGGCTTTGTCACTTTCTCCCTCCATCTTCTCCACTACCTTATCAAGTGTCTCTTGACTTATCTCAATCAACCTAACATGACAAGGCTTGAGTATGTCCAAGGCACACTTTAACTCTTCCGAAGGTCGAAGGTGGGACACTTCAGAGGCTTCGTAAGCCAAGATAATTTGAGTCTTTTTACAAACTCTAATCGAGGAGGAGGAAGGTCCCTCCTTCAAGGACGTCATCCTCCTTATCATCGTCACACTTATCACTACTAAAGTATTTACAACTATTAATAAACTCTACTCTTCCAGACACATCCATCGACACTTCCTCCACTCTCGTCGTCGTCGTCAGCAAGTACAATCGTCCTTTTCTGCTGACGTAGGAGTAGGTCACGTTGACATCGTCGTCAGTGCACATTTCACTCAAGTTTTAAAAAGTTGACCAAACCAAATTCACTTTTTCAAAAAGAAACTTAAGAAATACCCGTTTTTTTTCAACCCACCATTTTTCCTTGTCAAAAAAGTTGTAGACACCGACCGAAGAGTCATTGATTGATTGAAGTGAATGACTCAATAATTAATTAATGACGATGATTTGTAATTATTTTTTGCGAGGGTACAAAAAACGTCACCCACCAAAAAAAGTTCGGGGTAAACAACTTTACTTCGGAGATGAGAGAAGAAGAAGTGTCTGGAGATGTGGATTTGAACGGAGGCGCTTCGGACTGAGGTGGGGAAAGCAAGAAAGCATAGAGGGCTCGGAGCTGTGCAAAGACGCTACCACGCTTCGGTCTTTTAACAGACTTTCTTTTAGCTTTCTTTCTTCTATAAAATCTAATTAGCAAGGTTTTTCTTTTCTTCCTGTCTATCTAATCAATCACTGGATGGATATACCGGCGTAATTAGATTATCTTGCTTTTGTTTGCTTCCTTCTTTAGAGTCTTTTTCATGAATTTCCTTGTCTTTTCCTTTCTTTTGGATGGTCTTTCTCGGCTAATTATGTCGGTCTTATAGCTTATAGCATAGCTCTAGGCAAAGTAAGAGACTTGCAAAGAATCATGAAAACAATGCAATGATGCAAACATTTTTGGTTGTACTTTCTCTAAGAACGTTGCTGCATTTATGCCATTTTCAGGAATTATTTAAAGCTACACACGCTTCTTCTTCCCTCTCATTAATTTGGAAGAAGAAGAAGAAATTCTCATGAAGAGAAAGCAGTTAAGACAGAGAGGAGTGTGAAAGCAGTAAATTGAAAGGATTTATGGTGTCTCCACACACAAACCAAAAGGATTTATACTCTTATGGTTTCAGATTCAGATTCTCAAGAAGACTTTTGATTTAGACCTCTTAATTTTCCTAGTGCTAGTGCTTGCTTATTTGTTTTGGCTCTAGCGAAATGAGGAGGAGGAAATTCAGATTTTATGTCGCCAATTCAGTAAGTTTTATTATGCATGCATGCATGCATGGTATGTAAATCTAAAGTTTTATGTCGCACCAAAGTTTTATGTCGCACCAAAGTTCCATGTCGCACCATTGTTCCATGTCGCACCAAAGTTTTATGTCGCACCATAGTTTTATGTAGCACCAAAGTTCCATGTCGCACCAAAGTTCCATGTCGCACCAAAGTTCCATGTCGCACCAAAGTTCCATGTCGCACC
>JAQIWU010002578.1:0-11839 GCA_034696445.1 Isotomiella minor
CAGCTGTTGGAATATTCCGTTCGTGTACTTCACAGGTCATTAGTTCATTCGCTTTTGGTTATTTATCATCCAGGTCTACTTTTAGCAATTTATAATACTGCCATCATTAAATGCATGCAGAAATGGTGTGCACAGTGTGGCATCCAATTAATCAAGCGTTGCAACACAGACCTTTTTAGACAGTGGAGAGGTAATGCCCTTTAAACTTATATTACTCGCTTTGAATTTAGCTATATTAATCTCCGAGAATAGCTAAGCTGTTCACAAATCAATCTATTTAAGGATTTAAATCGGTCGTTGTGTCGAATCCAATTGTCCTCTTTAAAGTTCGTCATCCTTTCCTGGCTCTTGTCTGTTTGACCAACTTCTTGAAATAATCTCTCTTTCCAGACCAAAGTAACTGCTTTCTGCCTTAGTTGCAAACTGACCTCAATTCAAACATGTTATATTTAAAAGGACATACATAATAGGACAAAGCATCGTCTCTCATCAATAAACATATCCATCTCTTTTTGTCCATGAAGTAAAGAACAGTTACACACACTACATACTGCAAATATCCTTCTAGTCTTTTAGCCTATAGCCTACCTCAATCACGTTCACATTTTATTTTGCAACATTGCGAAAACCCCACACTTTCCCAAAGCACCATATATTTCACCACTGCCACAGTGCTCGAGATGGCAAACTCTGCGACGCAGTTTCTTCTCTTTGGTCGCTATTTAACGTAAATTCGGATTTAACTTCCTCAGCATCTTATTTTTAACAGCATGAAATATGAAACCCTTTTTACATGACAAAAAATTGTTTACCAAGTCAAGCCATATCATATCATCCATACACGCGTGAGTAGTGCGTGCTTCTGAGATAAAAATAATTTTTTGCTTTTGTAACCCCATCCAATTTGTGAGGGCAGACTTGTTATTTTGACCTCTTCAAAAGATAACAAAATAATTATTGCAAATGGATAGGATTGTTCAACTTTCTTCCTGTTTGTCTAAAACAACGCTAATGAGCATCTTCTTCCTTCCACCTACCTCAGAAGAAGAAGAGCTACGTGAGCAAAACAAGAAGGCGTTCTTCTGCTTTCTTCTTCGGCAGAAATGTTTTTGTTATTTTGTTCCTCCACTTGCCAACTCATCTAACACATCTAAAAGCATGCAGAAACTCTTAGAAGTTTCTGCCATTGCGTGAATGAATGTGCGTTCAAATGCACGCATACATGAGGATATACCTTACAAATGAATGGAGTTGGATAGGGGATTTATCTCCACTTTAGCGTTATACGGCTAAAAATGTGCTGCGTACCCAATGGTGGCTACGTGTCGAAAAGACATGTAAAATGAAGCTTTGCCAACTGGTTTTGGTGGTGGGGGATCGAGCTGTGTTCGCCTATGGCTTCTTGTAACGTGTGGAAAACTCTGGATGTTGGAGTTGTTTACTACGTCGTTTTACCCTTCATATAAAAGGAATGTCAAGCCGACCCAAGCCTCAGTTTCTTCGGGAACTCTGTTCGACGACTTTCTCCCAACTTTCGACGCTCTACTACAACTACTGTACAACTGACTGAATATTTTGCAGAGGACGGAAGGGACTTGAATTACCATCCACACCACACCACACCCACCCTCCACCATTACCAACTCACGCTTCCACCCCTCCTCCCATCCCTCCACTTCGTCAGACGTGGACCATCGAATGTTCCCCCACCATGAGAGACTGATTAAAGTAACCAAGTTGCCAAATAGGTGATACCCAGCCACTTCCCCATATGTGTGTGGCTTCTCTTATTGACGACCCTTGGCATTTGGCACTTTCTTGAGAAGAACAAGGCTCCCTTTAGGACTACGAGGGAGGCCTGAGAACAGACTGAAAATGTAGCTCCTCGCGTGAGACCTGGTCGAGTTAGACCCTTCCTCTGAAGCACTTTTTAAAGACCTATGACCAACTATTCTGTACAGTCAAAAAAATACACCGGACAAGCTGAATTCTAATTCCTCATACCTTCAACAACCAAAGAAAGTCAAAAGCGTCAGCACACGTAAGCAAAAAACAGATTGACATCTCTCACTGATAATAACTATTAAAGTAAGTATTTAAAGACGCTTGCAAACAAGTGCGAAAAGTGAACGAACAGAATCAAGACAGTTAAGCCAGAGAAAGTTGACAGAGTCTCGTATATCCTGTGAAGTAATTGTAAAGTGAAAGTAAAACTGCTCTTTTCTGTATTATTATACCAAAGTTGAATAGAGAAAGTATATCGATCTTCATTTAGTCAGTTAAACAAGAAAGAACTTGCGTGTGAAAAAGTGATACACAGACACAAAAGAGTTGAATCCTACAAACCTGAGACGTTTCATCGTGAGTTTCTAGTCTCACATTGTGAATTCAAAAGCCGGCATCCAGCATTCTCTCAACTTCCTCAAAAACCATTGGAAGACAACGGAATAAGGTATGTCTCAACTTTCCCATCTTGACATTATTTTTCCTTCTGTATTGTAATTGTATTGCATAAAGTGGGGATTGGGGCAGAATGAGATTGCCTCAAAATGTTGTAGGCTTTGTTCTCTTTTACACTCTGGAACTTATTTGAGAATTATGGTTTCCGCAGGTTGTCGGTTGGAGAAACAAGGGAGGTCACCCGGAGGTACCACCCTGCTGTGTGACGCAGAACTGAACCTGACTGTACTACCTCACAACAGCCGTGACATACCTACCTGGAACTGGGTCCGATTCGTGAAAGGAGATAAAGGCCAACCCCTTCGGGGGCGCTTTTGGGGACCGGGCAGAGAGAGAGAGGGACATACCACATTACTTCATCTTCATCTTCATCGACTAGCGCCTTTGGAGAAAAGCCTCAACTTTACATCGCACAATTGACCAACTTACCATACGTCGTACCGACTTAGCTTTTGAAAACTTGCTAGACATTTTTGAGATTCGGGTCATCATCGAATCTGGAGAAGATCTCACAGGACTTCCACATAATACAGAACAACTTCAACATCTTCAGTCTAGCTTAATTAATTAAGTATTTAATCATATTTAGCAGTCATCCATCTAAGCTGCATCAACAGTTTTAAAAAGGAAAGCTAATATTTTTGAGACGTAGAGGCTGAAGAAGACGCTACCCCGTAGCGTGCTTTCATGGTACAAAAGATTTACTAAATATTAAGTTCTAAAAAAACCCACCGGTCAGTGGAAATCCTGAAGGGTAAAGCCATATTACAATATATGAGCAGTGTCTAAATCGAAAGGAGTATTAATCTGAGTTGAAAAGGAAAACCATTCAATTTCAATTGCTGTACTCAGCATTCAATTTTTGTGAGGGTAGTTTTTTAAAGAAGGGAAATCTGAGATAGTTGGAGAGTTAAGTCGCTTGATTAGTTTATTTTTTTGAAGAACGCTCACGTTTGCTTTGGTGCTTTGGTTGTAAAGACGGGTAATTCGTTTGTATATAAGTAAGAGACGGACTTGAAAAGGTTTTATAAAGCGACAGTTTGCGGAGGAAGGGAAAAGGATAAATAGTTAAGAATCAACAAGTGCTAAAATATTTCAGATCATCATTTACATCTTAAGCTTTAAAAAAATTGAGGAAAGCTAAAAAAACATTTTACAAAGTAAGTTTGGGAAAGTTTAGGTGCAAGTATATAGGGCCTTCTTTACTGGGTTGTAAATTACTAGGTGCTTACATTAGACGTAGTTTCAATTTTACAAATTATTTGAGCTTTCACCAGTAAAAAAGTTCCATTCTGCTTGATACCTGATTAAATTACTTTGATTTGAACTAACACAACAAACAAAATAGGATAGAAATCTCAGCAAAAGACACTTTAGTAGGGTAAGGGTAGTGTAGGGTTAGTAGGTTAAGCCTTAGTATTAAATCCCAATGGTAATTAAGCAAAGTTGCAAAGTTTTTTCGGAATATCCAACATTCAGCTACAGAGATAGCGATTTAAAAGAAAGTTTTTGAACAATATCGAACAGAAAGTAGAAGGCCAAATAACAAATAAACTTGGAAAGTTTCACAGATACAGACACGCACAGTTGTACACAACAAAGAGAAAAAACCAGTGAGATAATTAAGTCCATAAATCAAAGCTTTGACAGAGGAATTTTAAATGAAAAATAGGAGATTCAGGTAAATCAATCAATCAAACAAAGGGAAGGAGAAAACTGCAATAATCGACCAGAAGAAAGTAGTTGGGGAAAGATGTAAAGTTACAATCTAGGATTTAGGCTAGCCAAAACAGTTGAACGAAAGATCACAATTCCAACTTTGATCCAAGTAGTAAATTTTGGCTGGATTGGAAGAAAGACTGATTAGTTAAGGAGAGGCTAAGGTTAGTGAAAGTAGGAAAGGAAAAAAAATCAGCACGTAAAGACCAGGGTGTAGCCAGTAAGAAGTGGGGAAACCTGCAACACAATAAAGTAAATTGTTGTTGCAATAATTAAGACAGCAGCACAATTCTATCATTAAGTTTCTGCTACAAATTGTTGCTGCGCTAGTTAAGTCAGAGTTAGGGAAATCATTCAAAGAAAGTGAAAGGTCAGTTCTTAGTTTTTAAGGCAAAATAAAAAGGATTCAAAACCAACTAAAAATTTTGTGAATAGTTAAGGATAGCTTTTACATTATTAGGGCAGTAGGGTCCGCTTAACTTTTGGTGTAAGAAGTTTGAACTTCAGCAAGGCAAATTATTAAGACAGTTTATATCTTGAAAAAAGCCCTTTGGCAGCGTAGGTAGATAGCAAAGAGTTTGAAGTAGTGGTTGTAAAGTAGGAGAAAGTTGAAAGAGGAGTAAGTCCGTAGGGTAAAAGAAAGGGAGAAATAATTTGTAAAGCAAGTCTTTTTTGTTGGTTTAGCACCATAACTCAAAGGCACTGGTAGGAACACTGTGAATTGTACATAACAATACCTTTAATTTAGACAAATCCACACTTAATTTTTTTCCAAATACAACACAAACATAAGCAGTAAAGGGAGTCTCTCATATCATAGGTCCACCATAAGGCCTTAAGTTAAGTCAGTGTATAAACCTCTACCTCCTGTGGAGTTGAGCAATACTTAGGATAACAGAATCAGCATTTACAAAATTCCGTTCTAACCCGCCCCACCCACCAGCTCATTTCTGGGTCCACTGGGAGACGTCTCAGTGGACTCAGAAATGAGCCAGGCTCGGTGTGGGGTGTGAGGATTTCCTTCGTCCAATCATCATGCAATTAATGAATATATCTTAATTACTATTTTATCTCAAGAGTGCATTATTAAGGAGTACACACACACAAATAAATTATCAGAAGCTTACAAAAATCTGTTCGACTTGAGCTGACGTTTAGGGAGTCATTTGAGGAATATTATTCAGCAAAATACACAAGAAATTGTACCATACAATTGTCAAGACTTTGTATATACTAACTGTACTTAAAAGTAATTAAATATTTTACTGTATTTGACATTAACCAATATATCTACAAGGACACTCAGATACTAGTTTAATTTCAATGCATGCTACCTTTATTTTTTGACATTCACTGATGCACAGACAAAGAATAGTAAGTGTAATTCCAATTTAAAAACTTCGTGAATTAACCGTCTTTACCACCTATCCGCTTATTACATTTATCACAATTATTACTCTCCAAAAATCTTTAAGAATTAACGTGTCAAACTTTACAAAACATTTAATATTAAGTGAGCTACGGTCAGTAATAGTTATAAGGAGAAGGGAAAGAGAGGAGAAAGCAATTTAAGACTGTAGCTGTTGGTAAAATCAGGGCTGAGTCGTTCAATTTGTTGGCGATAGTAAAGGCAAGGGTTAATACTTGGGTTGGTTTTAGACAATGCCTACAATTAGGGCTTCCTATGGTTAAAAATTAAGTTGTTGTCCCATTTTAATGTTCAGTAATTTTAAGACAAATTTTGGGTAAAGGATAAGGGTCGATCTCTCTAATTTGATTAGAAAAAAATAGTTTTCCCATTACTAACAAAAGGTTCCTTTAACAATTTGTAATTTTACCCTAATCAGTACTAACCTCACATTAATATGCATTGTACCTTAGTTCTTACCATGTATTAATAGGTTAGTTCAGTACAAAAATTGCACCTTTAGAGTTAAGAAGTGCATAGCCTTATAAATCAGACAAATGTATACATATGATTGATTAATCAAACATTACACTTTTGACTTGTGACAGACATTTTAAAACAGAATATCCATCAATTGGATGCTTACAAAAGCGAATTTGCATTGGATGCAAAAAACTTGGAAAAAGGTCGACCAAACAAACATTCTACTACGAGCTCGAGGGTTGCAGAAACTGCAGAGAAAGCAGGCAACGAAAATAGTGCACGCGCACAACTTGGATGAAAACCAGAAGCTTCTTGGATTTCAAAACTTCAAAGTGTTTAGCTGTATAATCGCTGTAATTAAACTGTACAGAGGGTAAATAAGTTGATTTCAAAGAGGAAGGAATTACATTTTTAAGCGAGACATTTTTGTCGATGCAGCACTCCAGTGCTAACTTTGTTGAGAAAGTGAAAGTTGAAGGTGTAACATCAAACTGTTACTTGAAGGGTAGTTAGTCTATGCGAAGGGTTTAACTTGGTGGAATTAGAGGCTTTGTATAAAGCAATTATGTGAAGTAATTAATTACATTTCAAAACTTATTAAATAATAATATAATACTGTATCTATCCATTTCTGCTTTTTCTTGGTTTGGGTCTCTTTCGGTTTAGTGAAAGTCTTCCGTTCTTAGGTTGCAGTTTCCTCTTGTACTTTACTTTAAGAAAATTGGTTTCTCTTTCTAAAAGTTTATTTCATTTTCTTCAAATACAGTAATAAAACCAACAAAAAAACAAATTGAATGTGTTCTAATTATTGTGTCATGCAGGAAGAACTGCACTTTCACCACAACAGTTAAAAGTACGGAGACATTGGCCAACAAGCATAGATTGCTATTTTCATGCATAAAAGCTGTATTGTATCAAACCTCGAACGGCTCTCCTTCGGTACTACCTACACTTAATGTTTTCACATCGAGATTAGAAGGAATTAATGAAACGCATGCAAAAAATTACACGCAAATCTATCTGAGCGAAACTAATTTGTACCAATGTCTTTATCGGGAAAAAATGTTAGGTTTCCACAAGTCGAGAGCATAGTCTGCATATCCCGAGATGTCCAACGATGTTGGGTAAGAATACCTTTCAAAAATGCATTGCTTATCACAAGTCAAAGCTTAAAATTATCCACCCCAAGGGTTGAAATTAACTTTCTTTATGGGAGAATACTCATTCTTGGATATGACGATGGAGGAGTCAGGGTCTCTTTTTCCACCCCACGAATTAAAGCCTTTAGACATCCGGTGAAAGTAGTCCACGACCCTGTCTCTCTTCCCCCCTGCAAATACATTGACTAATGGAAGTATAGCATATCGTGAACATTTAACGGAAGAAACTTACCCCAAGAATTGAAGGATTTCTTAAATACTTCTGGAGAAATCCCTTCTATTGGATCGCTATAATGGGGGTAAGGCGAGATGTGGGTGTTTGGAACTGCAAAATAAGGAACCAGGCCTCGCCAACCACCTTCCCTCAGCTCCTGCAGATTTGATCGTGAAAAGGGAACCTCGTCACGGATTGAGGACTTGGACAAGGAATCCCCTTTGTTAGAGGGTGGTATTGCATCCCCATCCCCCTCCTCTTCGCCCATCATCAAAGCTCCATTCGTTCTCCGAAAAATAACTGGCGTTAGGAATAACAGTGCTAACAACAGAAATGGAACTGGCGTAGACGCGTGCTGTAAATGGAAAATAATATATTTTTAAAGCAAGTGTCTCCAAAAATGTACTGACTTACATGTCCCATCCTTCTTTGATGATATGAGTACATCTTGTATTTTGTAAGGGTGGGTGGAGAAGGATGAACTGTGGAACCAACAATTTCTTCACCCTCTTCTTATGTCCATTCGTTGGAGAAAAACAGTTTGATGCATTTCTCCAAGACAAGCACCAAAAGAGATCAAAACTGAATGAGCCAAGACCATGTCTTTTATACTCTAGAAACCTTCTCAATTTTGTTTTTGTTGCAAGGAAAATAATTTGTTGATGCCCAGGAGGAATTGAAATGAGAAAATGTCCTTTATTTCTATTCTTAATTACATTTTGTTTCAAAGAGAAAGTCTTAATGTGAGAGCACTGTACTGTGAGTGAGTGGGGAATTGAGTTAGACCTCTTTAGATTTACCTCATAAACAAAAGGAGGACATAATTAGGATTTCTGGATGATGATGGTGACACGGCTGTAGAGAAAGCTTTCAAGCATGATTGATTTACTAAATTAACATTTGGATGAGTGTAAAAGAAGGGATGAGATACAAAAACAAAAGGTCGCCTTCAAAATTTTAACCTTTCTCCGCAGTCCCTGAAGCATTCAGAGTCATGATATGTAAGCGTGTGGGAGGAGGAAATTACATTGCCTTTGTAAATAATTAATAAAACATTAATTTAGTGCTTTGACTACTTTTCTCAAGGGTATTAACAGTCGGAGAAACATTCGGGGCAGCGTGCGACACCTTTTCACAAGCACTTTCTCCCATCGCATGGTCAATAAAACCCACGCACGGTTTTAACCCCGAGCAGCCAAAAATGGTCTTCGAAACGCTTCCTGTTCGTCTTTTCTAATCTGAGACACTTTTGGTCTCAAGCTGTACCAGAGATATAGAAGGGTGGGTCGATCCAAAGCTGGGACTGACGATACTGGATTGTACTCTGACAGGTTATCCTTCTCAGGGCTGTAGATGTTCTGATTATTTCCTCCCAAGTGTTTGAATGGCCAAACTAAAAAAATACATAAAATTTCTCTTAGAGGACAATCGGCAATATTAGAAATTAAGGTTACACACAGAATCTCAGCTTAGCATCGGCGTCTTCCTCAACCTTACTCGGAGTCTCAATTTGTCCCGTCGAGGGTAGATTTCGCCTACCCCTTCCTGCGTAAAACGGCACTGTGGGAATCCCCTGGAAGAAAATGGATTTCCCAATAAATGACCGAAAAGTACATAGTTGTTTAATTCCAAGGTCAATTTTATTAACAAATTAAATTGCAAGCTTACAGATGGGGTTAGTACGACGGTACTTTGAGGCCATGATGCAGCCAACGCTACTTTCTCCCCCAAATGAAAATAGCACAGGAAAAAAATAAGTACAACCCTCATTTTACTTTCACCTTTTGAGTCAATCTGTACTCAATAGCACTAAGCTTCAAGGGAGAAAGTGACACAATAAGAAAAAAAGATTCAGACAGGTGAAAGGATTGCGATACGTCCTACCCTGAGGGAAGGAAAGTTTGACACTGGTTGGAGAAATTGGTTGTGTTACAAAATATATACCACAAACTTGTCACATGAAAAATGAGTTAGGCATTCTCTTGAAGATACAATAACATTAATTTTGTGCAAAGTACGTATACACCTAGACATGAAAACCTCATCCCTTTTCAAATCCTGGTTTGGTACATTTGATAATTCAATAAATGTGTGTTCTCGAGGGAGGAGAGAGGAAGGAAGGGACGGAATAGTAAGAGGCAACACGTCACAAAACTTTCTGTATTGTATAAGGAAGGACAGGTACCCTCGTTTCGTTCCGTTAGGATGAGCGCTTCTTGTCATTTTTACATTTGTCATGCTTATCGAATTAGAAAGCTCTTGTTCCTTCGTGTCAGGTAAAAGTTTAGGTACAGGTTCAAGCTCAAGGGCTAATTAAAGCATTATTTGTCAAATTGGCATTCCTTGAAATATAAAATCACGAGGCCGAATGAAACGTATTTAAAGTCAGGCTGCAGCTTCTTCTCTAATTCTGAACTGAAGAATCAAATTCTCTTGTCGAAGCTTCTTGAGTTGACTTTCTCTCTGCCTCCGTATTGCTTGAAGAACCTCTTCATTATCAGCGGTATTGTCTAGAACAAGCAGAACGTAGAAGTTCATGAAGTTATTCAGTTCATGGATTTGATTGAGATCATGCATACCATCAGAAGACGAAGTCGACGTTGTTGTTGTGAAATTAGGGGTTGATTTGATTACCCTTGGATTCCCAAGTGAGATTGAGCGTAATTCACCATTGCTTTCTCCATCTTCACCATCGTCGTCATAATCCGTCAAATTCCCTTGAAAGTGTATTGCTTTGAATTCCTCCAACTCAATGCGTACCTGTTCCAATCTCTTTCGCCTTTGTGCGTCAAGGAACGCTGATTTTGATAGATGAGGATGTTTCTGTGGGTGTGGGTGGGAGGATGAAAGTGACACTGGATAAATCTGAGTTCCATTATTTATTATTGGTCTGGATTTATCCAAGTTTTGAAGAGACTCAGAGGGAGCTAAAAAAAGACGGGGATAAAAATAAAATATGAATAAATTATGACATTGTCATTTGAAGAAATGTCTCACTTTTCCACGCGGTCCGTGGTCGTGGTGAAGAAAAGTATGCTGCTTCTGATGATGAACGATCATTTTGGTCACTTTCACTTTGTGTGGGAGTACTGATGTCACTATTCAACTGATCCATACTTTCAGCTATATGGAATAAGCAAAATAGCTTAACAATTTTTATTCAAAAGTTTCAAAGTTTAGTGATTACCTAGGACTCGTTGTTTGAGACTAATGAGTTCCATCTGACGTTGAGCCAGGCATTGTTGCCTCCGAACTTGCAAATCCTTCAAAACCATTTGTTCCAGTTCCCACTCTGTCGGAACTTTCTCCTTGTCCAAACTCCCCACTTTCCCTTTCCTCCAACTCCTCCAGTCTGGCATTGTGTAAGAGGGCATCGTAAAGGCTCGCCCCCGCATTCTAAAAGATTTAATTTTAAAATATTTCTTCCATCTTTTGTTAGAGCCAAATCTCCACCGCTCTTGTCTATGAGTGAGTAAGGAAGTTAGTGAACCAAAAGCTTCTACCAAACCACTATCCATGATATGATAGCTTTTTTGGGTTTTAGGCTCCTTGCCAATTCCAGTGTTTATTTACACAAGTAAAATAAGATAATGTGTCTTGTGAAACTAGAACTGAACTGTTTAAATGGGTCAGGGTTGAGTAAATTCCTTTAACCAGGGAATTATTAAGGTATTTAAATTCAAAAGTCAAACGTTGTCCCGATATGAATCAATATACTTCAAGGATGAACTCTAATTATAGCATTCTCAAAGTCGCAAGTTTAGGCTCAGTTTTTCATTGTGAAAAGCTATTCAACAAAAGAGAGTTGTTGACTTTTGAGTACGATGACAAATCTAGCCAAATAAGAATGGGGTATCGAATCAAATCTAATGACTATTTAATGTGCCAAAGTATACGTCTATTACGTTTTTGACTTTATGACCAGTCGTCAAACCTTCATCGATTGTCGTTGAATATTTTATGCAACTTTCATCATACCACCAGTTAAATGACCTGGCCATACATTTTATGTGCTCCACGTAAAATAAGCATTAAATAGCGAATTGTATCAAAACCTATACCCCAGACTTCAAAATAAGGCACTATAATGTAAACAATTTGTCTCAGTTTTAAGCCTACCTTGATGTAATCCTGGTGGAAACTGACGTTGTTGTTGATCCATTTGAATAGTGAGTTTTAGGCTCTTTCTCTTTCTTGGGTTTCTTCAAGCGAAAACGAAAGACTTTGCTCATTTCCAAACAAAGCAGAGAGAATTGAAGATTGTTTTTTGCAACGTCTGGAGAAAGTTTGGATTTTACGACTTGCGATTCCAATTGACAGCGAAGTTTATAAATATTCGTTTAGCTGGGAAGTAGGGTAGTTGTAAACAATGATTTTGTTGAGAAAATTGCAATT
>JAQIWU010002579.1:0-11832 GCA_034696445.1 Isotomiella minor
TTCATGCATCTGCAAAACATGAAAAATTGAGTGGTGCTAAGTGAAGTCCCGAAAGACGATGATCGTGGAAGAATTTGATGTCATACTTTCTGCAAAGACTGCGTATGGACTCCGATATTGAACCGAACTGCGAAAGACATTGGAACGAGAGACCGGTTGTTGGGTTTGTAATGCGGTGATGTATTGCTATTTCCATCCAGACCTGGCCACTTTCTCCCAAAGAAGCCTTGCTTTCTTCACGACAACTCTTCTTAACTTAGTTTGGTCCGTTACTTCATTTTTATTCTCCACTTCTTCTTTCACCAAATCAAACAACAAAAAGGAGAACACACGGGATCAAATATCGTGCACCGGACAAAAGGGTAGGGTGAAAGCTTGAGCTTTTCCAGAATGTATGCAGTTTAGATATGTAAAATGTATGTAAAATGTGGTTTCTTCATGTGCGTGGAGGTCTTCATCATTGCCTTATTCCTCATGTTCCTTATGTTATGGTCTGGGATATGTCTAACTAAAGAGACATAAAAATGATTTACTTCCACATCCGGATTTGTGGAGCAGAAGCGGCAGAACATATGAAAACGGTTCTGTAAAAGTCTGCATGCGATGCGTTTGACAAGTGAGTGGAGAAATATTGAAGAGTTTATGTTTTCTTCGCTAAAAATAGGCTAATATACAAGTCTCTTGATTCGCCATATTCCTGGTAAAAGTAAAAAAGTAAAAGCATTTTACCACCAACCGAAACAACGCATTAAAAATATGAGAGAGAACAGAACCACATGGTATCCTTTAAAAATTTGGGATGATAGTGTACTAGTAGATGGATTACTTCTTATTGGGAATAAGGCAACATGGTGTTGTCATTAAAAAACCGCAGCATGGGTTTTCTAGACCGTAAGTATCCATGTAAAATGCGAATCAAAGTTATTATTTTCCTGCCAAATGGTTTCCAATCTTTTGGCTGCGTCTTGTCTTTAGAAAGCGGCTAGTTTGCATAAAAAGTATGACATGAGGGAGTCTCATACATCTCTCCTTAGTCGGAATGACGCTAGATATGCCTCATCCACACCCCTTTCTTCCTCCCACCCATCACCCTCACACTCTTCTGAGGTTGTTGGTTCGTTCGTTACTATGAGCACGGAGCGGAACTAAAACACTAAAATCTCCATCGCTTTCATTTGATTTTATCCCCTTTTTTGCACCACCAAAAAGCGGAGAGACCAGGCTGTCTCCTCAGTTTACTTTTTCCTTCATAGTTGTTGAGCGTGTCCTGTGGAAAGGAAGCATTCTGTGGGGAAAGTGTGACAACTTTTTACTTTTAAGACTTTTGGAAGGAACCCATTTTTCCTTCAGAAAAGAAGGCGTCAGGATGGTGAGTCACTCAATTAAGTGCAAAATCTAGATTACATGTCAATAGCCTAATTAATTGTGTACCTCCATCAAATTGCAGGCGGGGGATGAACTTGATAAGGAACAAGTTGCAAGTAAGTCTTAAGTGATAATAAATTTTGGCCGACTCACAGGAGTTGTTTTTGTAGTATTGCAAAAGGCTTTTGACAGCTTTGCCCAAGGAAAGGGTTACATCACCCCTGAGATGGTCGGAACCATCCTGAGAGTTATGGGACAAGCTTTTAACGAACAAACGTTGAGAGAACTTATTGCAGAGGTTGATGAAGACGGTATGTGCCTCCTCCTTTCTAAAGGAGTCATAAATTCTAAAAACCAAATTAATTAATTAGGGTCTGGCCAAATTGAATTTGCCGAGTTTGTAATATTGGCCTCCAAGTTCATTGTGGAAGAGGATGAGGAAACTTTGCAAAAGGAATTAAAGGAAGCGTTTCGTCTCTATGACAAAGAAGGTAAGAAAGACATTTATTCATAGAAAGAAAATTGTGCAATTTGTGCAGAATTGTGTGATCAAATGAAAATGCTGTGACTGTGACTTGGGCAACATTTTAGACATATCGGTTTCTTAAGTTTTTCCCCAACTTTTTTTATTTATATTTTCACTTTTTTCTTGTCTTCTTGTCATAAATTTTTTGACCCGAGAAAGGTGGGTACCTACGTAGTTTAGTTTTAAGTTTTGTCCCATGTTTTATTGCTGTGACGTATGTGAGGGGAATGAATGGAAACCACATGTTGTCATTAATTTCCCAAATATTGGAAGACTATAATGTGGCAAATGGGCTGATTCATCTGCATGATAAGCTCTCTAAAAATTCTCACTTTTTCCCTTTCACTTATTACCGTTTTTATACTACTTTTACTTTTGGTTGTGCAAATTCGAGTCACTCATCACATCAAGTCGTGTAAATCTCACGTTTACACTTTTTTTTACATCCTTGTTGGCAACGCATTCAATGAGCTCATGCAAATGTTTATGAAAACCTCTTTATGAAAATGTGTGTTGAGGTTTTTTTGAGAGGTGGTTTGCTTGCTAATAAATTTACTGCGAGATAAGCTGAGACGCCTTCTGACACGGTCATGCAAAATTGCATCCTTTTTGCTAAATATAAATTTATATATGAGTAATGTGAAGGGATATGGGATGTCGTTTCCGTACAAAAAGTTTGTTTATCTGACCGAAGAAGATTAATTGGATGTGGGTGCAAAAAAACTTTAAAAACTTCCATATTTTTTAAGTCATTTTGCACGATTTTTAAAACATCACCACCTCCATCTCTTTCGCTTCTATTGGCCTATAAAAAGGATGAACGAATTAATTGTCCACGCTGCAGAAGAAAGTCATAAACATATAAATGATGAATCTATATCTTTTCCAATTTGCATAGGAAATGGATATATTCCCACCTCGTGTTTGAAGGAAATCCTGCGAGAGCTTGATGATCAGCTTACGAACGAGGAATTGGATGGAATCATAAACGAAATTGACGAGGACGGTTCTGGCACGGTTGACTTCAATGGTATGCTTCAAATAAGTCAACTTAACTTTATTAACTTTCTTTTTTGATGCAGAGTTTATGGAGATGATGACTGGTTAAAAGGAAGGGTCAATCAATCGGCTTGCACCATGTTCATTAATAATTACCTTATGATTTTGGGCATACCATATAATTGTCTGGACATTTTCTTGTCCCCCTGCTAAGCATAAATATGTATAATGTTGTCATTGGTTAGTGATCTCTCCTCAACATTCACTCACATTGCCTTAATGCCTGTGAAAAGTCATTCTGTTGATAAAATCTTAAAATGGTCAATAAATATCTACTAACCATGCCCCTGTAATACATAATAGTACTGATAGATCTGTCATCCTGGGTGAGATCTGCAAACTCAGGAATAATTAGAATCCCAACTGCCTTTGGAGAGGTCAGAGACGGGCCCAGATCAAAGGTCCTATGCAATCCCAGTATTTGCCACATTTAACCGCTTTAAGAGTACCAAACTGCGAAAGCCTCACATTCTCAGTAATTCATTTGTCACTGGATAAATCAAGATTTGATTGACCCCAACCGAACTATTTCCTACCATGACAACCAATGGTTATCAGTGGCTTGATTTATTTGCAATGGCACCATAAACAAACAGACCAGCAATATGTTCTCATGACAATGACTGATGGTGATGATGAGATGAGTGGATTCACGGGTTTCCCCGGTACCCGGTTGCATGCATGCCTTCTTTTTCCTACTTTCTCCTCAACTTGTTTGCTTCACCAGCAAAGTTTTACCCTTATCTTTTCAGGCACTAAATGGTGTGAAAATCACCCCTTTGCTTAAATTACTACAGCTCATTTGAACCAGAGAATAGAGAATTGTTTCGCCATAGGGTCGTTTCCATATGTGTTTGGCTTCATTTCATTTCATTTTAACCCATCTCATCACCCCATCCATGATTACCAAAACTCGTTTGATTGGCTCCACCACACACTTGGCAACCAAAAGTGAAGAGACACTTTGATGATGAGAAGATGAGATGGGGGGAAAGAACATAGGACATCGCAAACAAGCCCGTGAAACCGTAAAGTGCTGCTCCGCTTCCTGCAATTTTCTAATGAAATGAAGAGTTTGTATGTCATACGAAGAAGGAAGGACAAATCCCAAGTACACACATATTGAGCATGTATGTATGTATCCATCCATGCAGCTCTCCTAGATATCTATGATAAATTCCTGATCTTGTTCTCTGGGTTGGTTTTAATGTTGTTGGGGACAGGCCAGAGAGTGGAGAGGAATCCAAAAATCGATACGCTTCTGGAATACTTGATATGTGGAGACGTAGTAGTGGTCTCCTCGGTCTCCCCTCTCTCATGGTCGATGGGATATCTCTGGATGGAAAGATGGATGGTTTGATGGGTGAGTCACTCCTTGGAGCATCATTTTAGTTATCTCATCCCCTTTTTTCTTCCTTACAGGTTATCCACCCAACTCAGGCCTACCTAAGCCGTCGTTTGTCCGTCCTAAGGTTGGGACATCTTTAGGTGGAGGTGATGTTGATGTGATGTGATTGTGATGTGGTCGTCTCACTTTTGATGAAAATGGAATGGAAGGGATTGCCACTTAGGCGTCCTCTTGATGGAGCTCACAATCAGCTTTACTTTTCTTTATGCCCACTCCACTCTCTCTCTTGTCCTCCATTCCACATGTTGACATATCACCAGGACACTCGACAGAGGGGTTAAAGATGCTTCTTTCTTTTCATCCTCCATTCATTCATTCCAAAGTTCACTACTTTCATCCGGTCGCCCATAATCTTGTTCACCCTCCTCCTCCTCCTCCCTCCCTCCCTCAAAAAACTCATTCCCGATCCCAAACAAAGACATGCTTCGTGTACGTGTGTTCTTAAGGAAGGATGCCCATCCTGACTCATCAACATGCTCCAGAGGGTTATGTGACCTGAAGCCAAATTACGAGGAGCGAAACAAGGAAACTTTCACCATCACCAACAAACCTTGTCCTATTCAAAAGTGTCTCCGCAAATAATGTTAAAATGTTTCCAAGTAGCGGGATGTATGTAGCGTATTGATTTTGGCTTGTCATGTCAACACCGTAGAGGTCAATTTAGGTTGATTTCGTTTACTCATGAAGCTTCACTCTGTAACCGGACAAATCCAGCTCATTCACGCTGAAGCAAGTAAGGTTCAAGAGGAACATCATCATCGGGATACATGCATGCATACGGTCCGAGTGTAGTGACACATGTCGCTGACATTTGTAACCCTACTTTAGGCATTGGCAAGAGCAAACTTGAAATTTTTCCATCAGATCAGAATACGAGGCAGTATAAACCCGTTCACTCTGTCAAGATAACCCACGGAATGAGAAGACTTCGGCCAGCAAAAGTGTGAACCAAAGATTGTCCTGGCCTTCATTTATTCTATTATACAAAGACAATAGAAAACTTTCTGAAATACTGCATTATTGAGACATTACACCAGCACAATAAAAAAAATCCAACCTGTTTCATATCGCGAAACAGGACAAAAGCTAAAAAAAAAAAGTTCCGCATTTCCTCCATTGGAATATCATTTACCACCTTACATCTCTATTCTGTACATGAGTCAGTCGTCGGCAGCTCGCGGACTACATGCGTATTAATACGTGAACATGGCTGCCTGTAATCCATTCATTATTAGCTAAAGTGAAGTGAACAGCTTTCTCCAGAGAGAGACAACGACGGGCCCAGCCTTCATTTCGTGGAACAGGAAAGACAGAGAATAAGAAAGACACAAAGTCAAGTCAGGATACCAAGAAGGAGAAAGTCGAATCAAGAAGCCGAAAAAGAAAGACTGTCTATACTTTCTCTATGCCTTTTGCTGCTGCTCTTACTCAGCCATTCCAACCTCATTATCCTTTATTAGCCAACCAACACTTCCCCATCCGTCTCACTGGAGAATACTCAAGTCCTCCTTAACTCCTTCTCCTAGACTCTCTCCGCATACAAAACCCTCTTTTATCTTTCTCCATGCTTTCTCCAGTCAGATTCATACGACGTCTTGCAGTAGTGGGACCAGAATTTCAACACTACAAAACACGCCAATGCCGCATTCCATCCCACATTATTCTCAGATTTACAATTCCCACTCAAGAAGAAGACAACTCAACTTTGACTTTGAACTCTCAAGAAACAAAGAGAAAGGTCCTTTCTCTCTTTCTTGAAACAAATTGAAGATGGTGTAAATTATAATTAGTTTTCATGAATGACGACGACGTCTCATTCCTATGGTTTCAAAGGATGTATCAACGTGCCCCATATACCCTTGACTGTCATACGCTTTGTAATCAATTGACGTAAAAGAATTCGATTAGACAAGAAGAAGCCGTTCTTTTTGGACAAGCCTTCTTTCTGTCTGTCCTAATTGTCTGAAATTATCTTGGTGGTTGGTGTGTAACAAGTGTTTTTGCTGTCGGCCCATAGCCATTCCGCTACATTATGTTCATCCGTCTGTGAAACAAGGTTAGAAATTCTCTCTTCTACACACGCTTCTCCTTCTCTCCCTCACATAACATCCCAGGCTGGAACAAGCTGCTGGAGAGAAGAAAAGGGAGGACGAACGAGAGTTTTGTCTCTTGGATGGAATAAAATCCTGTGGAGTCAGTGCGGTGAAGCCATTCACAGAGTGGAGTTTGGTTCAGAAAGAGAGGTCGGATGTTAATGCAGTATTATATCTACAAGGGAGACTTTTATAGACAACCTTTCCTTTCCCTTCCCTCTCAATTTTCCATCCCACGCCACTTACACTACTTTTCCTTAGGATCAAGTAATTCGCAATTTACAATACATAATAACATTAGCCTAAATCTAGGAGTGTAACAGTTTAGTTGTGTAAAGAGAGAGAGAAAGTGACTTTTTTTGTCTCATTTTTTTCCTTTACTTTCTTTCACTCCAATTCACTCTTGCTTGTGAGACGTGAAGCTTTACTTATTTATTCAGCCCATCTTCTCTAATTTTGGAGGGCATGAAACAAACTGACTTTTATAATCAAGTTTTCTGCACAAACAAGTTGCATAATAATAAAGTGGCATATTGAGATTTTCCTAGTAAAGACACTTTTCCAGTAAAGTGTTCCTACTCCTACCGAAGAAGACAAAGTGAATTTTGTATCAAAAGCATAAAAACTTGTGTGAAAGTGTGAAACTCTTGTCTTTTGTGTAAAACTTTGAAGAGATCCTGGGAAGCTCTTCTTCGTCAGGTAGATCATCACATCAAGTCATATTTTTCAAGCGTCAGAAGTTGAGACCACAAAAGAAAGTGAAATTTACAGCCTCAACGTGAGAAATTTTTGTCCCCGTCTCAACTCTTTTAATCGTGAGACCCAAAGTGAGACGGGCCTCTGCTCAGCTCTTCTGTTACATTGTGGGAGGATGGTTGAAGTAGAATTTATGGAGCACTGGAGTGAAGTAGACGTGAATGAATGAATATCTTAGCAGTGAAGTATAATTTGTTAATAGCAGGACATTTCTATCCATCCATCCGGCGATCGTTGCTTGCTTCTTTTAAATTGTCACTAAAGAAACAATGTTCCTTCCTTCCCTCGGCCCTTCTTCTTTCGGTTGACAATTGCATCCTGTTTGACTTGACAAAAAAAAGTGAAGGTGTGTGAGTGACGATTATGTGAAACATAACATAAGCCAAATCTCATTCCTATTCCCATCGCGATCTCACGTCTTACCAATTTTCATCGTGGGCTCAGCCAGCGGAACCGCTCCAATGGGACGTGGGACGCTATCCTTATCAATATACCAAAGTTGAATTGAAGCAAAAGGCAAAAGGGGTGGCAAACTTCGAGTTGTTCTCTGTGATTCAAATTGAACAAGGATCTCCGGTATTTCCCGTGGTAATTCTGAATGGCAATGCACCAAAGACAATGACATAATATTACGCTCTTCTCATTCTACCTGAAAGGTTGTTTGGGTGTGTCGCTTTACGTCGTAACACTAAAACGAAACGATTCACCGATTCCCTCCCAGGACGTCTGGAATTGTACTTATGTCTCTGACTTTGTAAACTCAATGTGGATCGTCAATGGATTTCGCAGCATTATTACAAGAGGAAAGTGCAACCTCAAGTGTAGAGCTGTAGGAGCTTTTTGAACCATGAAAGGATAGAGAGAGGTGATCAAGAAGATTGCATTACCCTCTCAGTGTCAGAGGTTTGTTAAGCCACCTTTGAATTGGGGCAAAACACAAATTTATAAAGAAAAAGAAAGAAGAAAAAAAAGAGTTAAAATGGGAGAGAGTCACCATCATCGAGGTATGCGGTCACGAGATGGGAGTTCTCGTTACTCCATCGACACGCTATTTCCTGGATTGTGCAATAACTCAACCGAAAGCACTTCATCCCAACATCCTTCCTCTCCTTCAACAATGGACATCGTCGTAAAAATAAAAATGGACCCAGACGGTGAGGTAGGAGAAGCGGACGGATTAGAAGAATCAATCCTTCCATCTTCTCGCCCTGCAAAAAGAACCAAGGGCATCCCTCATCCACCTTTTGACCAAGTGGAGAAAGTCCAGTTCTTCCAAGGAATGAGCTCCCCACCAACACCAACACCACCACTGGACAATAATAATCTTCCGTCTCCCAAGAGGAAAAAGAATGAAAGGACTTTTTCTCCTGATGGTAGAACAGACGTTGGGAATGACGGACCCATTCGTAAGGGATCAAGTGGTGTTAAGTCCATGTGGTCGGACACGGGCTCTGGCTCCAGTTCCTCCTCCACTTCCTCCAAGCGAAGGATGATGGGTCCTTTGGACAGAGGACAGTCCCACTCTCACCCTGCCCCCACCACCACCACCACCATCGGTCTTAGTAAGCTGTCACGGAAAGGCATGTTCGCCGTGTTCCAGCCTTGGGTACTTGGGACGTATGGGGACTCGGCAAAGACCAAGACAATCACAAAGAAGAAGTACAACAGGATTGTGAAAACGCTCAGAGGAGAGGAGATAAATAATGCAGAGAACTCCAAGTTCCGGTTTTGGGTTAAAGCCAAAGGTAACTTTTTCCAACTCTCTATTCCTCCCTTCACCAAACCAAACAACTTTCTCCACCACCACCACTCCTTCCTACTTCATTTTATACTTCCTTTTCTCTCTAACTACTTTCACCAACTTCATCAGCATCAGGAGAGTCCCTCCTGATGGTCTCTGACCAGACATGAAGGTTTCTCTCTCTCTCTCTTCTTCGTAACTAATTTATTATTAATCCCTTTGTTTTCATACAAATTTCAGGTTTCCACATCGGACCACCTTCCGGTCACCTTTACGTCAAGGATGAGAAGGGAGTCCTCCAAAACCCCGTCCCAAATGAGCCTGATCTCTTTGTCCCCACAACTGTCAAGGTTTGTACAAAAAGAAAAAAAAAGTGGAAAACTTTTTTTTCCATTTGACTTGACTCACACTTTACACACTCGCATTGTCTTTCACTTACTTTCTCCATGCCAACATTCAGTCGCTGGAGAAAAGTGACGAAATAATCTATAAAAAGAGTTGTTTTCCAACTCTTACCTCTGTGTTGTTCTCAGATTATCGCATGGGGCAGGGTGACAATAACTAGATAAAAAAACTTTCTCCACTATTGCCCTGGGTATCTTTTTAAAAATCGGTTCCCCCTTCCAACAATTTGTGCTGTGGATAGTCGTAGACCATTACCATGGAGAACTCATCGCCAATAAAAATCTCATTTTAGCCCCTCGCCAAGTAAATTTAAACGAGTATTGCAAACATTATTTAACATTAAGTCGGGTAAAATGGTCAGGACGGAAAGACTGTTTGGCAGAAAACCAAAGTTTTCCCTTCGTACGGTTGAGCTTTCCCCAAGCAAGTCCAAGGACTAGGAGATTTACATTCCAGCAAAGAAAATATTTTGTGAGTCTCTTAAATGCTCATAAAAGTGTGAATAAGGAATTTGAATGGGGTGAGTGAGAGACTCTCTTCTACGGCCAAGAAGAATCCACTCCAAGCCAAAAAATATTTTACTTGGACGAAGGAACTTCTTGAACCTGGCATGGGACAGAGATATTTAACCGGACGTTTTCTTACATGGTCCATATTTTTATTATTATCATACCTTCCTAAACCCAAGACGACTTTTTAAGCACTTCTCTGAGGGTGTTCTGTCGGTGTCCTTTGGCCACTTTCCCTCGTCTTTTATCATTGAATAAAAAGCATGGGTTGGGCTAGGCTTTGTGACCATACACAAATAAATCTTTTTATAGGGCCTCTTAGCTTTGTTCTTGGAACCAAACCGGTTTGATGATTCATGAGAGATGACAAGAGATTGAGTCAAACAAAGTAAAGTGTATTCATTCCTAAAACCACACACTCTTCTTAAAGTGTCACCACTTTTGTTGAGTTCTTTAGAGAGAAAAAATTAAAGTACCTCCTTGACCTTCGAGAGGCTGGGCACTTTGGTAATGGAAATTAGCATAAGTGGAGTCAAAGCAAAGGAGAATTACAATGATACCTCAAAAACTGATGAATGTAGATAAGTAGACCCACGGCACAGCAGTCATCTTAAACGCTTAAAATGGACATTAGGACACGGAATTAAACAACTCCCACGAGGATTTTAAAACTTGGTCGACTCATTGAATTAAATCAAAGCAAAGCAAAACAGAGTTGTCCAGTCCACAAATCCCTTTATCAGCCCCGTTCTCATGCTTTTCGTGTGTCATAGAAGAAACAACCCGCTCCATTTTCTTCATTGCTAATCAATCTCCTTAAATGATTTTATTTCCTCAAGGACTGAATGAGCTTTCCAACTCATGCTTCTTCATATACCTTTGTCAACTTCCGACGTTGATGTCTATAATTTCCAATTTTGAGAGTAAATTGGATGATTCAAGAAACGAAGTAAAGTAAATGTAGAAACGAAGAGATAAAACCGGAAATGTATTCACTTAAGTACCAACGCGCTAGTGTAAGCGTGTAGAAGCCTTATATATTTTTTGTCAAGGATCATTTCGTCTGTGAAAGAGGAGAGAGGCAACCTGAGCAAACAGCCACACAAAAAGAGAAAGTTGCTGCTGTGGTGTCTGTGTTGTGAGTGACTCTGATTTGAAAACTTTACAGAGAGGAAGGATGAGAGAGGAGACGAGAAGATCCATTAAAATCTGTGAGAAGGATTTGTCATAGGATTATGTGAACAGTTTTCCGTCTCGGGCTATTTCCCCTGTATATATTTTGAAGAGTGTGGGATGTCCTCCTGATGTAAATGTAAATAGATGGGATGGCATGGGGATGAATGCAGAGAGGGTGTCTCTTCCCTTTCCTCCTTTCTTTCTTTCTCTTGATGAAAAATCGAAAGCTACAGAATACCAAATGAACTTTTCTCCTTTCCTCTTACTTCCGATCATCCAAAAGGGACATCACACGTACCTACAAAAACCCAACAAACTATGCAATATACAGGGGCAATGCTATATTATTTGACTAGGAAGAAAGAAAGGAGAGAATAAATAATCCCCACCCGTCTCTCTGTGGGTTTATTATGAGGAGGAGGATGAAAGGGGCGAAGATAACAACGGACAGGCACGATCTGGTCTCCATACATATTGTCCGGTCGGTAGTGGCTGAATGAATGAGAAGTGTATCTTCCACATGGGAGAAAAGTACACAAAGAGGACAGAGGAGGACGCCTGTCTTTGCCCTCAATGGTCTAACTTGAATTTATTTATTGTGACAGAGTAAAAGTGGAAGCAGGCTTCTCATGTCTATATAGATAGATTTCATCTCATCTTTACTCCCTCAAGCTGCTTTCTTTTCTCAAAGATCTCGGATTTTGTGCATCATATCATCTTCATGATAGATATAATGATTAATCTATCATGATAGATGCTGCAGTAATTCTTATATCTCGGCATATTTTCGACTG
>JAQIWU010002580.1:0-11829 GCA_034696445.1 Isotomiella minor
CATTCGTTTGTCTTATCTATTATCTTTTCTTCTTCACTGTTCTAGATTGTGGTACATTCGGATTGACCTAAATCCTCGACGACGATGATATAATAATGGGCAGGAACAAGCGAAAAAGAGTAGCCTCACCCCCGCCTCTACCAAAACTACGACCACGCCTACGTGGAAGATTTGTGAAGGGAAATAAAAAGCAAGCCTCTGCACCACCGTCGAAGAAGAAGGTATTGCCAAAAAAGCCTTCAAATTTGTCGTCTTATCAAGCCCCACCACCACCACTTCGTCGACCAAAGCCGCCATCATCCGTCCCCTTTGAAGTGCTTACAAAAAGGGGGGCCCCCTTCTCGGCCGACTCCATCCTCTCGTTGATGATCCCCCCAATATCGCCAGGATCATCAGCGTCCACGTCCGAGATCCCTCCTGTAGCACCACCAAGCGTCCACGAGGACGAGGTCGAGGGAGGGTCATATTTGTCCCTTTTGAACAACAATCTGAAGGGGAGTGCAAATAGGGCAATTAAAAGGGGATCTCAGGTAAGGAATGTCATAAACAATCCTAAAAAAGCTTATACTTTAAACACACTCCAAAATTTGTGACCAGGCCAGCGTTGAAGAAGCAAATGAATTACCAAAAGAAAGCGACATTCCGGTAGGCGGCCTACTGGCAGACGGCGAGGATCTTTTTATCAAAATTGGACCCTAATCCACTTCATCCTGATTGATATCTTTGGTTAATTTGAAAAGTATATAGACTTTAGACTGAACTGAACTCACTATGTATAGTACTATAGGTAAGCATTTTTAGGCCTTCTTTGCTGTTGTTTTATTTCTAGATTAACATACTTTCCCTTAGGAATCGGTATTGAGAGGGTCAAGACTTTGTAAAGACAATTGACTAAATATGTATAAACTTGAAAAACTTAACTTAGATAACAGAACTGCCAACTCAAAAACAAACAATGATATTAGCAATGTACACTTAAATGTAACGTTTGTGTTGTAAATAAATGCACATTTTATAGCTCGTCAATCAAGTCTTAAGAAGGGGCATACATTTACATACTCAAGGGGACTTAAATTTGTTGAGATACGATATGATAAGGGACTAAGTTCACAATCAATGATTCGTTTGCTTGTATCAAGTTTCCCCATGTCTATCATTGGATTGCATTCATTGTAGATTCAATCGATTGAAAAAAAAGTCAATCAACACTTCTCCTCATACTTTTCATTATTTCATGCGTCCTTCATTCATGTCATACTTTGCATTTTTAATTTGTGTAAAACCTATGATAGATAATCAATACTGACAAAACACATTGCGTGTTGTCAGTATGTATATAGAAGTTAAGGAAGCTTGAGGGACACATTCTTTTTCTTTCTCTTTAAGGAGGACATGGCAGGAAGGGCCCTTCAAACCTTGGATCACTTGTGGAGAACCCACCTGACCTGTGAGATACGTTTGGCAGAAGAGGATGATGATGGGGGGAAGAAGCATTGTTACGAAGTAGGACAAGAAATTAGGGGAGAACTCCTCATCAATGCTTCAAAACCCTTTCATGCCTCCGGTATGTAAATGTATCAAACATTGTCCTTTGTTAATTCAATTCTGTTCTTTTAGCAATTAAAGTAGCGTTGGAGGGAACTGCAGGGATAACACTTGATGCTAACGATGACACCTTTTCCAAGAGGCTCTTGGGACGCTTACACTTGCGAGGGCAGGGGGGAAGGAACAACTTTATTCAAAAGACCGAAATGTTCCTCAGCATTGGGGAAATGGTGCTTGGATCCGGCGAGGAAGATGATGAAGAACAAGCTCTCGGGGGCCCAGCTTCTTTTCCCTTCTGCATAAGGATCCCAGCCGTGGATGGATCACTCCTTGGGTCCATGAAGGACAAGGGCTCCTGGGTCCAGTACGCCCTTGTCCCGTACATCCAGGCGCCCTATCAAGTCGGAGAATGGAAGGAGCTCCTTGTCCCTCCAAAGACCGTGACCATCCAAGCCTACTTCTGCCTTTCCGCCCAGGCCCCATCCCTCCTGACCCCAGTCACGTATGAGAAGGCTCACAGTACTGGAGACATCTCAAACCGCCCCAACAGCTTAGCTTCCAACACCTCCACCTCGTCTGCGTCTGCTGCACCGTCTCTGGCAGAGGTGTCCTCCCTCCTCCTATTGTCCGTCACAAATCGATCTCGGTGTCGGTGTTCCACTTGTGGAGAAACTCCCTTTAGGGTCACCTTCCGTATCCCAAAGTCAGGGTTTCTGGTAGGAGAGACGATTCCTTTCCAGGCCTTCGTCTTCAATCCCCAGGCCCTCAGCGTGGGTCGAGGGAGCGTGAGACTTGTTCAGACTTGGATCTACGGTGGTCATTATGATGATGATGATGACCAGGAGGATGCAGCAGAATTTTCCATCTTGGCCAGCACTGAGATGGAAGGAAGTAGGTTTCAGAAGGTGTTTAAGAGGTGGGAGGGTGAAGTCGTTGTTCCGGATTGTCGACCTGAAGTGTCGTCTAATAACAAGTCTGTTCGCAAGTTTAAATTCAGGTCTGAAAAAAAAGGTGGGGTTCAAGTGGTCAAGAGCAATCAAGACAAGCAGACCGATAACCCTCCCACGGTTCATCCAACTCAAAGAGGGATTATTGCTGTACATCACTACCTTCAGGTAAGTTAAGTGCCTATTTATGTCACACACACGTCATTTAATATAAACATCTAAAAGGTGAGCTTCACGTTTAAAGAAGAAGAGGACGAGCCGTACGTTTTGGAAGTGCCGGTGGAAATTGGAACTCATCCCTAAAAAATCTTGTGTAATTAATTTACAATTTGGATTGTCGTGAGAAAAGTCTTTTTACTCAGAGTAGTGAATAAGATAAGAACAACTAACTATAGTTAAGATGATGATGATGATAAGCTAAGCTATGTAGCAAATATCAAATACGGCTGCCGACAATTATTATTGACACTGACATTCATATAGATAATGACAACGAGTATAGAAAAGTTCATTAGAAATAGGTTAACATTCATCAATTAATTAAAATAGTTGAGTCGTCAATCAATATACGCACATGTAGATAGATATATAGAGACTTCAGGTAACTGACTGATTGTGAAGTGAAGTGAAGCTTATGCATAGGCCTTTGCGCGTATAGCTGTCTTGATTAAAATAGATACCACAACCACAATCTTACAATTAAGTAAATTATTGAATGACTGTCAGACTTTGTAAAGAAAATAGAGTACAATCGTTAACTTTTACAGCGTCCAAATGAATGAAAAACAAAACGTGGAGTTACTTAATACATAAAACAGATCAAATTAGGTAACAAAAAAAGGTCTACACCAGGACAGTTTAACAATAAATACATAAATGCACCAAATGAAACTATCGCACAAAAGTTATAATCCTGAACAGAATGTAATATCAACAACAAAACACAATCATCTTCTCTAAAACATTAAAATACAAAACGGAGCAAAGGAGCTGAGAGGTCCTCAGGTATTGTTTCATTGTGGAGATAGCGCTCCAGTAGTTTCTGGCACTCGTCATCCGCCTCACAAACTTTTCGTATAGGAGAGTCTTCCGACGAGTCCTTGATTGCTTTCAGAATATACCTCACGTAGGTGTTGTGGTACTCAAAGTTGAATGCAGAGCCTTCATAGTAGCTGGGGATGGAGAGGTTCACGAGGAGGATGAGGATGAATAAACCAGCCAGGATCCCAGCACATATTTTTTGTAACTTTTTCTCCCAGGGATGCTTTTCAAAGTTCTTTAGCACCAGGATAGCCACTAGAAAGCCAGTTATTGCGCCCCCAATGTGTCCAGCATGACTTGTCTATTAATAAATTGATCAAAATTGAGTTTTAAAACTAAAACTTGCTGTTTGTAATTTTAAGACTTACGTTTGTCTCATATTTCAATCCAAATTGGACCCAGGAGTTAATCCCAATGTCCAGAGCGATGTAAAATAAGAGCCAGAATAACTGAAACAAATAAAATACACAATAAATTTACACGTAAAAGATAATTACCAGCATTGCAATAACTCTAGAACATTTTTCATAGCAATTATTAGTGTTCAACTCTTACTTTTACGTGTAATACAAATTACGAGTGAGAACAAACAACAAAATTCAGCACTTTAAGCTCTAAAAACTCGAACATTTTTTGTTTGCTTTGTACTAAGCACCAGTAAACGTTCCTGTGTTAACTTTACGACTGTAAATTAATGGCAAACATCAAAAACTGACTTGTTCTACAACCTTAGTTGGTTAATTACCATTTTGTACACACACTTTTTTCACACATGCTTAAATTTTTAACACACATTTTTCGCAACTTAAAAAATTGGTTTACATTTGCATAGTACAACTTTAAGCTAACACACAGAAGGCAGAAAATCACTCCCAATTCCCTTCTTGAATGTTTTTGAAATGTAAATGTCAAGTTATCTTTGATATATTCCATTTACATTTCAATTTTCAATTGTTAAACATTAGAGAAGGGAGTTGTGAGCTTGTGTTAGTTAAAGTTGACCCGTCAATCCAATTTTTGAAGTTGTAGAAGGAGTTATGTGATCAATTTTCAATTTAAAGTTGTGCAACAGTTCAGTTTTTCTTGGTCCCCAGTAAATTGGAATTGGTTTATGATTTGTGCTTACCCGGCAGCACTTTTTGTCCATCTCCGCCCAATTCTAAGAATCAAACAAACACATAAATCCAACGTCCATTCGGTTTGTAATTGAATGAATTATCTAACCAGGATAATTGTAGACAAGTGTGCAAAGAGTAAACCATACACCCCTGCAGAAGCTCCTACCCCGTACGAAGTTGGTCCAAGGGCCGTGATAAAAAGTGAACCTCCAAGAACTGACGCCATGTAAATGATAAAGATCCTCTTCCAATGATGTACTATTTCCAAGAGGCAGCCCAGGATGAGTTGAAATATAACGTTTCCCCATAAATGAGAGGACCTAAGTTAAAACGTCATTATTACATAAAAGTCCCTTGCATTGATTGATGTAAAATAAAAATAAACATACGAGGAATGAGCCAACATAATGGTAAAGAACCTCCAGACCTCGTGTCGTCTGTGCGGGTCATAGCCAAACCAAAGGAGAAGATCTTCTTCCGACATGTCGTAATAGAGTGCCACCTAAAATCCACAAAAGAAAAATGAGTCTCCATCATCAGAATGAATGAAATAATGCCCTCCTTTTCTCTTACCTGAACCGCGGAGACAAGGACCATGAAAAACGGGAACTTGAACGCAGGTTTGAAAGGACCCTTCTCCCCTTCCGCTCCTCCAATGATGACCACCGTCGTCGTAGGTGCATAGGGCTTTTCCGCCATGAGGGGTTCTGCCGCAGGGTTGATTGTTGCAAGTGGACCACCAGGACTTGGTGGTGATGGAGCCTGAGACTCTAGCGCAATGGATTCCACCTCCTGAATGGCACCCACCTTTTTCAGATTCATTCCCCCCGACCTCTTATTCACCGGGAGGCAGATCTCTTCCGCAAGGTGACCCATCTTCTCTGAATTCTGACGCACGAATTGTCTCTACAAAGAAAAAAAGAATGAATGAATGATAAGAAGGACACCAAGAGACAAAAGGACTTACAAATGTGGGATACATGGGCCTGGACGTGGGCGTGGAAGGAGTTTGAGGAAGTGGACTTCCACTCGTGTGATTATCCCCCTGGTCCTCTCCCCCGGTAAGGGCAGATCCATCCCCTTGGTTCGCCATCCTTCTACTTGGAAGCTTATCTATCAATGGGTTATATCACAACCGGTCCTTCACACAATCTGCGATGGATTGAAATTGAACACACGGTGTCTCCAGCTCGGCAGGAAGGAGACGACAACCAAAAGCATTTAGAAATGAGATTAGATGAGATGATGAGAGTATCGGCTTGAAGTATTTAGGTTTGTTATGTTATGATGAGTCAGACAAGTAATTAACACAACCAATAATAATAACAGAAGGACGAGGATGACGTGATCGTGTGTGTGTGTGATTGGGATTCGATATGGAATTGTTATTATTCTCTCTTCTAATTCTATCTAATCTAACTAAAAGATTGATAACAACAGTAATTTTATTTTATGTTATTATTGCCGGCTTAATGAAGCTACAAGTCCTTTTTCCTTTTCCCTACAGACTACATCATCACACACGACACGACTGACTGAAGTAGTTTCTTTCTCACTCGAGCAGCAAAAGCTGATCGATAAAAGCCTTGTGTGTCACTTTGCTTTGCTTCATGCAAGTCTACAAAAACCGATTTTTTAGCTTCATCTTTTCTGCATTATGGTGAGCTAGTCTCTAGAGCCTGGTGCATGCAAAAAATAGTTCTTTTTTTTTGGTGTGAAACAGAAAGAATTCCAATTCCAGAGGTCAGTGACGCATACAAAAGCTAGAGATTTTAGACGAGGTTTAGTTTGTTGGTTGTGTTGTACGATTGTATGATGTTGACTCACTAATGATAATGAATGACACATTGCAACACACCATCTCATCTTGCCTCATCATCATCGTCATAATCAACAGAATAAACTAACTAAACTCCACAAAATTGTATCATCAATCAACAGAACTTGACTCCAAACAAATGCAATTTATGTACCTAAATTCTCAAGAAAGTCTCAACCTGCCTCCTCTTTGGGTAAAGCAACAGGTTCACACGTCTAATGCCATGCTTTCTTTCTAAAACAATAATTTGTAGTCATCAAAAAAGCAGCATTCATTCATTTGCATGAAGAGACGATTAAAAGTGGCTCACAAAAATGTAGGTTAACAATGTGCTTTTGACTGAGACTGCAAAAAACTAAACTCATCAAATTCTTTCTTTGCTAAACCATCATCATGGGTTCAACAATAGTGTCAAATATTTTTCCTTCCTTATCATTATTATTATTGCTACTATTTGGGAGTGTCTTTTCCCTCAGTCATGACTTTTCCACAGTCAATTTGAACCTCGTGAATGACGGACCCAGTCAAGTCTGCCCCCAATCCTCCCTCCTGTCTCCAGAAGGGCTGGGTGAGGGGGCCCTAGTCCTACTCAAAATAAGCCTAGCTGCCTTTGTTGGAATGATACTTTTGTACGTCTTTGTCCGCCTTGCCTACTTTGGACCAAGTCAGTTGGGATTTAAGAAAAAGAAAAGGAAACGAAGGAGTGGAGAAGGAATGCTGCTGTTGGATGCTCTTGTGACGTTTTTGAACGTAAGAAACTACATAAGCTACCTATTTGTATGCATGATTAACTATTCTACTTGATGAACCTACCTACATAGGACCTGAACAGTTGAATGAAAGTCCATAGGGGACAAAAACAAACAAGGATGAAGGATGGGATAACCTAAATTATGCATGCCATCTACCCTACCTAATCTCCTCCTGCCCCTAGTTTTATGAACTCTAGAATCTAAGAAAAGTGACTAAACTAAAGTCTAGGTATATGACTTACTGACTATGATGTTGTAAATGCCACAAATTAATTACTTACTTACTAAAATAAACCTTACGTACTATAGACACACAACATCAGGATTAGTTTTGCATAGTACAAAGAATTTTTAAGTTTACTATCGAGCGAATTTTGAGTTAGACAAAGAGAAGTACCGACATGGTAGCGCAGAGCGTAGAGAGAGAGACAAATTTCAGATTAAAGAGAGAGGTAAGATTAGACAGGTAAATAATTTACAGAATTTAGGATTGGCTTATCAAAGCGTTGTAGTAGTGTCGTAGAAAAATAGGTCGAATAGGTTCCGGTTGCAACAGAGTCAAGTCCAGTAGTGTTTGAGAGAGTTGGGTTGAGAGGGTGCCGAGTCAGTTAACATTTGTTACAGCCATCATTGTTGTTGTTGGAAAGCTCAGGAGTAGGTTTGATGATTGTACCGCACTCCTGAAAGAAAAGAATAAGGGAAATGTTCAAGAGTGTCAAAAAGAAGATATGTCAAAAAGTATTTAGAGAAAGAAAGAAAGTGAATCAAAGGAAAAGAGAAGGAAGGAGGAACAGAAAAAAGTGAAAATGGAAATCAAATTTCTAATCACCTAGCACAAAGTGCACTGAAGTCTCTCAGGCACCTGCCCAGTACACACCTGAACTTGAGCCAGCTCCTTTTGAACGCGCAAGACCTTCTTGTAAGCATGAGTGATGACCATCGTGCACTCGTTTCCAGTCAAAGTCATCTTGCATTCCTCAGAGGGAATCATGGAGTCAACTTCAGCCTTTAAAAAAACAAAGTTAAGTCAGTGTCAATCATTCAATGCAATTTGTGTTAAGTTTCATACCTTCAAATCACGTCGGAAGTCTTCAATGACATTCCGGTATTGCTCCACAAGACGAGACTCACTCTGCAAGCATTCCATCTTTGCTTTTGCATTCAAGAGCTCACGTTCTGCACACAAGAGTGCCTCTTCTGCGGTGATCAAAAGAGGGTTGCAAGCCGTGTATTTGCACGCCTTTCCATTTTCAATGACTTCACGAAGTCGGCACAACATCTCCCAAGCACACTGACCCTTAACCAAAGCGTCCTTCACCTGCAATAAAAGACACAAGTGAGTGAATGATTGGATTAGCATTTGATTGACTCATTCATACCTTTTCACACCGCTTCAATGCAGTATCATACACATCACACCAAACTTCTTCAAATCGAGGAGAGTCCAAATTGTCCTCCTCGATGGCGCAGTACACCTTGTCCATGAACAATCGAATCAATTCAGTGGCTTCACAGTAAGCCTGCAAAGAAGACAAAGAAAGAATGAGCTGATTTTCCAACAAAAGACCAAAGTTCCATACCTTCAAAGCCGACTCAGTCAGTTCCACAGCCTTTGGCTTGACATCCTTGAGGGCCTTCTCCAAGTCAGAGTTGGCCTTTTGAATCATCTCCTCCTCGCGATCCATTTTGCGGAGGCAGTCACTGTCTCCACACTTGCGCTCAATGCAGTCACTTTCCTTATTGTCACAACATCCTTCCTTTGCAGCACAGCTCACCTGGAAGGAGTCCTTGTTCACGAAGAGGAAGGCCAAGGCTGCCCCTCCAAGTCCAGCGATGGTGGAGCCGATGGTGTGCATCCAGTTCTTGCTCTCACTTCTGTCAAAGAAGGAAAGGTCAAGTCAAGCCAAGTCAAGTGGTTAAGTGTGCGTGTGTGTTACTTACCCAGAGCCATTGTTGGATGATGAGGAAGAGTAGTCACGAGGGGGGACGGTGTACAAGGGCTTGAGCATAAAGTCCCGACGGGTGGACCTGCACAAGGGACACAAATGAGTGAAAACCGAGTCAACAACCATAATTTTGGTCAACTTACGCAAAGTTTTGTTGCGCCTGAATGGAGGCCCATCGAGAGGAAGCAGCAGATGTCGCGACCACACCCAAACGTCCGGAGAGAGGGATCTAAACACAAAAAAGCAAATTTGAGACACAAATCCCTTGAAAAAAGTGGGGGGACTTTACTTGTGCAAGACCACGGAGTGGGATGCGTGCGAGGAGGCTTGGACGAACCATTTTTGATAGTTTGGACGATGATTTCTGAGAAAAAGTGAAAATTTGAAAGTTTTTTGAGGAGGGATTGTAGATGTGCGACCGGCCGGTACAAAGAGAAAAAGGGAAATGAAAGGCAGGAAAGCCAGCAATCGGACGTCAGCTCGGTTGGAAACCGTCGGTTGTCCAGTGAACGGACGGAGTGATGACGTCATTTTTGTGCCAACAGCACATCTGCTGCCTTTCCAGAGGTCATTGGCTTTTTCCACTTGCCTTCCTTTTTCGTCTGGAGCCTTTCTTTGTCTTGGATTGAATTGAATGATGTTTTTGATGATTTTGATGATGATGATGATGATGGGGGTGACTGTGGGTGTGCCTCTGAGACTATAACATGATTTTGTAATTGCATAGGGAAATAAAGAATGATTCTATTATGCATGTACATAGTTTTTAGATGAATGAAAGCGTGTAATTTCCAAATTGATTGGATTCTTAGGTCTTAGACGCAGTCATTATCCCTTCCTTGGGTGGGTCGCAGTACTGTAAGTGCGCAGGGACCCTCGGATGTTCCACCCCCTTGACTTGAAAGCTTTCCTGTTTCAATGTTCAAAGTCTTCAATGTCAAAAGAGTTGTCCTAAGACTTGCGTAATCGTGCCATCACTAATAATTAGTTTATTAAGTAATTAGTAGACTTGACACGACATTGTAACCCCGAACAAATAACGAAGGCTTCTAAGCATTGCTTTAGATGAAATAAGACGTTTATTTTCCAGTTTGACTAAAAGACTTTCTTTGTATTCTTCTTCCTTGGGTGGTTCGGTGAAACGTCCCTTCCACTCCGTATTCCAAGGGCCCAAAGGACATTAACATCAATCACATCAATGTACCTGTTACTGTACTTTGATCGTTTCATGTCCATTGTCATTTTCATGCAGTGTGCACCAAAGTGTACCAATGAGTTTCTGCAATTCATGTTTCAAACGACTTTCTTGCCTTCCTCCCCGAGTGGTACTGTGAAATGAGATCGGTTGTCCCCAACATTCAGCATTCAAAGGATCTAATTTATCGTGGTGTATTTGTTAACGTACTGACTTTGCTCAAGGGAGCTTGAGCTCTCACCTACCTACGCTACGGTGTCCTGCTAAACGTGTTACTTTTTCATTTCCATTGTTCACATCAAATCCCTTTCATTCAGGGGCGTTCAAAGCCCCCACCACATCTTCAACGTCTTTGCATGATGGCACGTAGCTTTCCATTTGCTGCAGTGTGGAACAATGGCAATTCCAATTTACTTCTAACTAAGCAGGTGCCCTTAGTGTTCCACTTCCTTCATTGCAATTCGAAAACATTCTCCAGCTTTAACGTATTCAAAGTCATCTTCAACATCCACAACAAATGACATGAACCACGACGCAATACTTACATAATAGTCATTCAAGATACCAATCTTTCCAGCCCTTATTGTGTAATTAGTAGACTTGACACGGTATTATAAAGCCATACAAGTAGAGTGCTTAACTAAGCCTTTAAATCCAGTTCTTCTGTTTCAAATCAAAAGAACTGGATTTCAAGGCTTCAATGGCTTGCTTTTGTTTTCTTTCCTGGATGGTACTATGATTATGAAATGAAAGTTCCAGGCTGCACTGACCATTCCAAGAGTCCAATGGAGATTCATATCATGGTGCGTTGGTTAACGCACTTTTATCCTGGAATGTAACATATTCAGATTTGCATGCACTGACGCAAAGTCTGACGTCCTTTGTTATTCTATAAGCAAAGTACACAAGGGCCCTCGTGTGTGGCAGTGTTCCACTTTATTCATTGGAATTCGAAAGACATAAGGAAATTGCGTCATTCATCATAAAACAAATAATGACAGCATGTCAATTAGACAAAACAGCACGACGTGATTGTGTGTGTCGTTGCGTTCTCATTCTGGGCGACGGCATCGCTGAAATGATGTGATGGGGACTTCGAACGCTGCTGAATGAAAGGGATTTGATCTGCACAGCAAATGACAACGTCACACATTTAACGGGATATGATGGTGGCCAGTGCGTTAACAAACACACCACGAAAAATGTCCATTAGGCCCTTTGAATGTTGGATGTAGGGGACATGATCTCAATTCTGAGTACCACTCAGGAAGGAAGGCAAGAAACATTTGGAATTGCAAAGACGCATTTGTTACACTTTGTTGGAATGATAATGGAAGATGAAATGATCAAAGTACTTCAACAAACACACAATGACATGATGTTTTGAATCCTGGATAAAAATTAAGACTTATTGCTTCCACTTCAACTATGGATCCTGCAGTGCCCATTACGTCGGGTATTGTTAT
>JAQIWU010002581.1:0-11826 GCA_034696445.1 Isotomiella minor
AAGTATCTATTTAGAGATAATAATTCCGATGATTAGTTCTTGTCTTCATTTTCCTTCGCATTGCTTATCTTAAAGCCATCTGAACATTATAGCTTCTAATTGGGACAATTTGAGGAAATTCGTTAGAAAACCGATAGCTTTGGGTGCAAGCTTTGGGGCAAGGTGCGACAAGCCACCAATAATCCCAATTTACTTTGCTGAATAAACCAAGCATAGAAATTAATAGCATTATTTTCATTTGACAGAACTAAATCCTTACTTTTTATCCTCTGTTACCTACAATTTACAGGACAGATAGAAGTCGGTGGAAACGGGAGAAAGTAGCTCGTTGACAGTCCAAAAGAAGAGAAAGCCGAAAACGCAAAGAGGCGATGACGCGGTGTTGGTTTTCTCTTGGGGTTGCTAAGTTGTTGTTTGTATAACAAACAAAACCAAAAGGCACTACTAAAACTCTTGGTTTATTTTATTTAGTAGAGAGTTTGTGACTTTGGATGAGCAATGTTGTTTAAAAAGTAGAAAAATTCAGGTCCAAAGAACGATTTGATTAACTTGATCGATCACTCAATTGAGGAACTGGAGATGTTTGCATACCTTAGTAAAAAGGTGAAAAGTACGTTGAGGGAAAAGGGTTTATATTAACTGAGGGTTTTAAATTTTTGCAGTTGGAGATGCCCCAAGCGGCCAACGTACGCTGTGTAGCTTGGAGTGGGGAGGATAACTTTCTGGCTTGTGGGTGCGAGAATGGGATGCTGAAGGTGTTGCGGATTGAAGGGGTCCAGGCACCGTCTGATGGGTCTGGTGGTAAAAGTAAGGACACTGCTATGGGTGGAGGAGGGCACAACAGAGGACTGCTAGCAGCCCCATCCAACATTGCCATGAATCAGACGTTGGAAGGTCACAGCTCAAACATTCAAGTCATCGCTTGGAACAATATTCATCAAAAACTTACAACGAGTGACTCCAAAGGTTGGTCATAAAAGATCTATTTCCTTTTATCAAGGGCTCAATGATGGCTCCATTACCATCTCTGCTTTCTAGGTCTGATAATAGTGTGGATGCTGTACAAGGGGACCTGGTATGAAGAGATGGTAAACAACAGGAACCGTTCAACCGTCCGGGGTTTGGGATGGTCAGCGGATGGAAATAAAATCTGCATTGTTTATGAAGATGGTGAGCAACGGGACACTTTGTTTTATCTGCTTGACATACTATCATTACAGGAGGGGTAATCGTTGGGTCGGCGGATGGCAATCGTCTGTGGGGGAAAGACATTAAGAACGTTTTACTCGCCGGGGTCACCTGGTCGCCAGACGCCAAGACAATTTTGTTCACCACACAGACCGGAGAGATTCATGTGTACGACACTGACGGCAACTACATGGTACGTTTTACTTTGGTGAAATCACCATGAATGTTAACTAATAAGTCGCATTTTTAGTCCAAACTGAATATTTCTCGATGGCCAAGATATGAGACCAGTGAAAACTCTGAACCAATCGTTACAGTGAAATGGAAAAATACAAAGGCGGATACTACTGGTTTAAGTTTGCTGGTGGTTTGGAAGGCTAACAAGATGACACTGCTTCAGGGAGTGGGCGATGAGAGTATGTAGAAGAATGTCCCTTTGAGATAACTTATTGAATTGACCATATTTTTTCAAGATGCCGTTGTTGTTGACACACAATTGGTCGCTTCTTGTGGTGACTGGAGTTCCAATGGACAGTACATTGCAGTTGGAGGCTCCCCTTCACAAATTATTCAAGGGAAATCAAATGATCCGGATCAAGTCAACATTTACGACCAATGTGGAAAGGTGAAAAACAAGCTATGCGTTCGTGATGGTTCCTTGTCTCACCTTCCCCTTATTTTCACAGTTCCTGCAGTTTGTAAGAATTCCTGGATCACCACTAACCTCCTTGTCTTGGGACTCATTGTCCTTACGACTAGCAGTAGGGGCTGGACCTCACGTGTACTTTGCAAACCTAAGGCCCCTTTACAAATTTGCTTACTTTGGGACGAATGTCTTTGCTTATTGCTTCCTCCGTCCTGACGACACTCAACACATTGCATTTTGGGACACTGCTAAGGTAATGGAGAACGAGCTTAGAATCTGCAAGCATTGTCATTTTGTTTCTTCTTCCTCCTAAAGGTTACAACGCAAGAAGTGGCAGGAAGGGTACTAGACATGAAAGGCGACGAAGACCATCTCGCAATTTTAACGGTGAACTCATCAGGACGTCACAGCATTTCAGTTTTGAACCAAGTCGCAGCCCCAATAGACAGTAGGACACCGCATTATTACACTGTCGAAAAGAGTCAGGTCACTTTTCTTTTCCAGATTTGACCGTGAGCACAATGGAACCTTTCTGTGTGGCTCTGACGGAATCAATCCTAATCTGTTTGGCACCCAATGCCGTGCTGCTGTGGCGCTATCAGTCTGCAATTTCTCAGACCGTTCTACCGTCCGACATTTCCTCACGACGGCGTGAGAGAACCATCCACATAGACGAAAGCCCTAACGTGCTATCGGACGGGAGCGATCAGACGGAATATGGAAGAGAGGTACACCTTTGTAGAAACATCGTAACCCTTTATAAAGAATATTTTCTAATTTGCAGTCCTCTCTTCAGGATTTAATGAAACAGGTTTCAATTTTAAAAAAAACACATTTTGACCCTTTTGAAATTGACAAATTTGTCTATTGTAGAAAACGAGTGATCCTGCAGTTTGCTGTGACGCAAAACCTCACTTGCTTGTGATTGGAAGAGAATCTGGAAGAATACAACTTTACTCTTTGCCTTACGGCGTTATGCTTAATGTCCTGGACATTGCAATGGAAGTGAGTTTTCAATCCTTTATTTTGACGCTGATGAAAGTGCGCAAAATGTCTTCTTAAACTAATTTTCATACGTACATTGTGTTAATTTGCAGTTGGGGATTCGGTCTCAACGAATACTATTGAACTCGGATGGACTCCAAATGGCCATGTTGGACGCTGGGGGTCATCTCAGCGTTTGTTCACTGAGCACAAGTTCTATGAAAAGCTCTACAATCAGAAAGTACGACAGAAAGGATATTTGGAATCTCATTTGGGCCAGAGACAATCCCAATTTGATGTGCATCATGGAGAAAACGAGAATGTACTATGACAAAACCAATCTCATGCAGAAGTGATAAGATAATACTATATTCAATGTGCAGGTACGTAATGAAAAACGGAGAAGTGGAGGAACCTATCGTAAGCTCTGGCTACCTCGCGTACTTTAAGGTAACAGTGAGCTGGGGTTAGGTGAGACTGGCCATTTGATAGAGTCTACTTCTAATTTACAGGACCTCGAAGTGACCATCATTCTCATGGACGAAGTCATGATGGATCCAGAGAACCCACAATCGGGTTTTGTGAGCAAGGTGGAAACACGGGCATTGAGAGATATTAAGTCACTCATTGAGAAAGAAACCCCTCTCGAAGACGTTTGCCAATATGTTGAACACAACAGTCACCCTTGCCTTTGGCGAATATTGGCACAAGCGGCCTTGAACAAACTGGACATGACTGTGGCAGAGGCAGCGTTTGTAAGAGGCAGGGACTATGCTGGGGTGAGCTCAGACGATAAGCTTCTTCACGTCTTACAAGACTTGAGTGCCTATTTGATTCCAACAGATTCAACTTACAAAAAGAATTACCAGTATTTCAAATGAGGTGGTGAGACGAGCGGAAGTGTGCATATTTTTTGAAGACTTTGATCAAGCTGAAAAGCTGTATTTGGAAGGGGACCGAACGTAAGAGCGGAATAATCATTTATGTGGGCCATTGACTCAAGCTGTTGACACTTTGCCTGACCTTTACTTTCAGAGACTTGGCTGTAAACATGTGGAAATTGATTGGAGAGTGGAAACGAGTTGAGCTACTCACAAAACAGCGTCCCTCAGATAAAACGTACAAAGAAATGTGTTTGGCACTTGGGGACACACTGTCAGAGCAGCAAGAATGGTCCAAAGCAATGACCCACTATGAAAAAGCTGACGATTCAGTGAAACTTATGAACTGTTATTTGATGATGGAGGACTTTGCAAGCCTGGAAAGGTTGGCGAATAGTTTGCCCGAAAATAGCCCTCTCCTGCCTCAAATAGCGGCAGCCTTTGAAGCTGTGGGTCTGACCACTGAAGCTGTGCGTGGGACAACACTCATACTTCCTGAACGTCACTTAACGGTGTCATTTGTTTGGGTTTTACAGGTAAAGGCGTACTTGACATGTGGAATGGCAGAAAAGGCTGTAGAGACGGCAGTGGTACTCTCTCAATGGAATCTAGCAATGGAGCTCGCACAAAAGCATTCTCTGCACAATGTTGCCCCTGTTCTGCTTCGCTACACTGGGTTCGTTTGTTGCACACTTGGTTAGACCCATTATGGAATGTTTCAATGGTTTTTTCAGTCACCTTTTGGAAAATGGCGAAATTATGCAAGCAGTGGAACTGTTGAGAAAATCAGACAAACCCTTTGCAGCTGGAAAGTTATTAGCAATGGTAAATTGAAACCTGTCTCAAAAAATATATATTTTTGCATGAGAAATTTTCTTTGGACAGTTGGCCCTTCATGAGCTTCACAATGAAGAAAACCCAAACCTCGTCGCAGTGAAGAAGATCTTTGTGATGTCCGCCATGATGTTTACCCATAAGTCTAAAAAGTTTTTCCGTGGCGATGGTTCGCGTTTTGAGAGGAGTTCCTCGCAAGAGCTACACGAAGAAAATGCTGACCTCTCCTTTGAAAGGCATATTCCAGAAGAGTTTCGTCCAACGTCTGAGGAATTTCGTTGGATGCGAGAAACTCCATGGCGAGGCACAGAGGCATTGCACTTTTGCATCCTCGTCCAAAGATTTATCCACCAGGCCCAATTTGGGAATGCTACAAAGGCAGCTCTTCACCTAAAGTATGATTTCTCAACTTGCCCCAAAAGTTTATTTCTAGTTGAAATGTCACTGATATTGAATATGGTTGCAGGAGTTTTTCTGACATTTTGGGAGAAGAAAGGGTCAACTCCCTCTTGGCTTTGGCGGCTGCTAACAATAAATGCTTCAATGTTTGCTCTCGAGCATTTATAACTTTGGAAATGCTGGATGAAGAGTACAGCGACATTGCCTTTGACCTATTCAGTGACAGAGTGCCGAAGGACGTCAGAGGACAAAAACTGGAGTGTGCCACGTAATTTCGAACTCTAACCTTGTGAATGGAGTGAAATAATGGTCCTCTTATGATTTTTGTTCAGATGCGGTACAATCGTTCCGGAGTACATAACGCACTGCATAGGATGTGAAACAAAGTTCCCATTTTGCGTTGCAACTGGAGTGCCTCTGACTGATATCACCAATGCATGGTCCTGTGATGTTTGCAGACACTACGCAGAACCAAAGGAAATGTCGCATCGCCGCACGTGCCCTTTATGTCATACAGAAGTGCGTTTGGCAGACGGACAAGGAGGGCAGTCAAAACGGTACTGATACGACAAGGACTCTACCAAAAATATGAACATGAAGTACGTAAATCCACTCTCTCTTTAAAATGTGCTCTACAAAAGACTGGGTTTATTTCATATCCCAAATTAGTATTATTTATGAAATGAGTAATCAAATGAATTATTGCTAACGATGATGGTACAATGCTGAAGTAAATAAACAATTTTCCTAAGCGTAACACTAACAAAATATAAGTATATCTTTTCTGTAAGTTTAAGCACCTTAGGTTTCCAAGAAATATTAAGAATGACGCGCACGGTCATTTAACAACTAGGTTAAGTTGGGGCACATTCAACAATGTTGGGTTAGCTGGCACTGAAACGATTGTCGTTTAACAACAACGCAAGACATACCAAGTTTCAAAAGGCAAAATATATTTTGTAAACGCAGGCATTTTGGCCACGATAATAATGCGGAATTTCTCAGAAGGGTAACAAATATCTGTGAATAGTTAGGTTAAGACTTACTCGCCAGTAGCATAAATACAAAGATCAGTCAGTGAATAACGTACATCAAGAATTTTGAAATTATGGTAAGAAAGGTCTTCTCAATAGAATAGCTATAATCAGCAGAGAAGAATTTGTTTCGTTCAGTTCAGGTAATAATGTGGCTTCTTGAGCAGACAGGCACCAAATGAGCTGATAGAAAGTTATTATGGCGGTAGGCTTTAGGATCCGTCGATACGCTTCAAACGTTGGTAGTTCTGTTAAGATTTTTACTACCAGTTTTCGCGGATCCCAGCAAGTTTCCAATAAGAAAACTTAAACCACCCCCGGTTGCACTCGCGTTGTCATTTACGCTACGAAATTTGAACCCAATGGCGGCGGCGTAAAGCGTATAGAAAAGAGCACGCACAGTTTGTAGTTTTTCCCGTCTGGAACAAAACAGATCGTCTTTTTCCTTTGTGGGCGTTGTATTTGTTGGGGTCGCATCGGTTGCCCCAGCACCGTTAGGCACTAAGGGGGTGACGTATATGCTGTCTTTCATATTGTCTACGATTGCGCTTATCTCTTCAGCAGTTTCAAATGCTTGCCATTGCGACGACGAAGTGCTCTGAACTTCATCCATGTCTGGGATTTCCCTTAGCGTTTCGGTAATGGCTACCACCGAATCAGTCATTATAGTCTCAACACTAGCAGTAATTCTTTGAGGTATCAGTTCTTCAATTAAAGTGCAGGTACTTTCGGATACCTCAGGGCAGTCAGGTATACCGTGTCTATAAATGACATGAAACAAAGGTTTAGTTAAATTTCTACCAGAATTCAAAGAGAAGCTTATATTAGAAAATAGACTTACGGTTGAACTACTTTGTGAGAATGGGAATGTGAAGAATTAGATCCAGGGTCGCTGGAAGAAATTGCGTCTTTAAAACTGCTTGGTCCCGTTACGAGCTGCCAGCTGCAAGTAATCATTATGTTAAATACTGGTAAATATTTCGAAACAAAATTTCCAATGCCAATCTTGGTTACCTTCCTATGCTTGCAGAAGAGGATGATTCCGGTCGATGACTTCCTCGATTAGGTGTTGGAACGGCAACAGGACTTGTTCTTGCTCTGGGAATATTTGGAGAAAGATTGTAAACACCATTGTCGCCTTCTTGGGCGGATTTGAACCCAGACACCGCTGACGACCAATTCTTCGGGATAGACGGCGACGACGAATTTATTGAATGCACTTTCACTTCTGATGAAGTCGGAAATGTTGGTGAAACGGCTACTCCATTTACAGCAACAACTGCTGAGTCGTATGGTTTGTGTATGTCAGCATTATGGGCGTGATTGCCATTCATTTGCAGAGGAGTATTAACCATGCCAGATTCAGGTTCGAATTTAATTTTGTTTAAGCTGGTTCTGACCACGGATTCTAGGAGAATATCGCTAGTGTTTTGATTGCTAGTTGTAGCACTAGGAATATAGTTGTTAGCTGGTTGAGCAATATGATTGGAATTGGAGGAAGCATGTCTTTGTCGACCAAACGCATCCTTAAAATCCTCCCACGATCCACCCTGTGTGACTTGGAAATACGATGGAGGGTTGTCTTGACTACGACTACTTTGGGAACTTTCCAATGAGCTAAGACTCCAGTTTGACCCATCAGGACTTGTATGGCTTGCATCCCCCTCAAAAAGTACGCCATCCAGTTGAATGTCAGAGTTATTCCGTGTTCGAACCGGTTCCGGTTTACTTGCTGGCGCTTCCGTTTTATTTGAGTTGGCTGAAGTCGACGGTTCGCTGTTTTCAACACTGTACTCGACGTCCACCATGTATTTTAAGAAGTAGAAACAGAAGAACAAAATCTCTTCCCCTTTACTTAATCGATCTTCTAAATTGTGCCCAAACAACAGCCAATCGTAGGCCAGGGTAAGATACAAAATCTGGTGGTGAAAAGAGAATTTGTAATTGAAAACGCCAAAAGCGTTCAAGATTGTTTAGCCTACCTGTTCCGGGGATAATGATTGATGAATAGCACCATCCGCCCAGAGAGACAGTCTTAACAGAGAAACGAACAAAGGCGTCCTAGAGAACCAAATAAGGGCAACCCATTAATTCCCACAGTCCCAAAGAGTAAACCAATAATAGTCAAGTAAAATAAACATACCTATCCCACCCACTAATGCAGTGAACGAGAAGGCCATTCTTCCCACTTTTAACATAAGCTAACAGCAATTTCAGATATTTTTGGGTTAATGTCACCAGGTCCCATTTCTGTCAACGAACAACAACAAAATCATTAGGATGTCTCCCTCCCAGCTCTGTTTGTTACAAGCGACTTACTCTATATTCCGCCCAGTCAGTGTTAAGCTGTGTGGTAGTAGGATCCTCCGGAACGAAAATATTGGCATCTACGTGTCCCTGGTTCCACTGGAAAATTAAGTCTTCTGCGTTATATCCCTTCTCTCTGTATTCTTTAAAAAATTCGCATCCAGGGTAGGGAAGTGAAATTAAGTTGAACTCCGAGTAGCGATTCTCTTTGTCTACTTTTTCGGAAGAGGTGACACTAAAAAGGCGTTAATAAAAGTCTGTTAGAAGGATTCTTTCTCATTTCATCTTATAAACTTGCATTCGTGTCTTACTTAACACCAAATTTGACTTTCTTCTTTTCGACCATTAAATCTACGATGGTGTGAACTCGAAATGACTTTAGCAATCTTATATCCTGACTTCTCACTCGGTCAAATAATTGCCAATCGCTTTGGGTTTCTGGAACCACAATTTCGTCATCTGCACCAGCATCTGGGTCACTGTACTGCCTGTCTGCACCGCCAGAAAAAAAGTAGTCAAAAGATGACCTTCCGTAAATCTCAGGACCTCCAGAAAGTGTTGCGGACCTGCAAATTATACACAGTTATCTATCAATCACAGAAATAGTTTATCAGGCCATTCATCATCACAAATCCTTGGGAGAATTTCACTCTGACAGTATTGCCACCATAGATGCTAACTCTCATGCATCAATGTTTCAGTTGATATAAAGCATTTTTACAGACTGTCAGGTCAAAAGGGCGCATTAGGTTACATACAACTCTCTAATTACAAGTGAATACGATAAGAGTGGTGCAAAAGAAGACGGAACTTTGTGAGATTACTTACCTACAGATGTGGGTCTTCTTATACAGTATCACGGAAACTGGAAACCTCGCGCGACACCTTGCAAATCTCGCTCGACTACAAATGTCCTTAATTTTGGAAGCATCCGAATTTGAATCATTCATGGTTTGGATTTTATTTCCTTGACCATTGGAACCTCGAATAGAGTTGTGAGCACCATTCCCATCGTTGCTGTTGACGCCATTGCTGCTGGTGGGTGTAATTCCATACATTGGGAGGTTTGATCCGATAAACGATTCCGACTCTAAATGAAGATCAACTCCGCCTTGAGTTTCTCTCAGAGGACTCCTTTCCTTGAAACTGACTCCGAAAAGATCTCCATTACTGTGCTCTGGTCCGACACCATTTCCATTTGTGCCAACATCGTCATTGCATGGTTCGCCCTTGTTGCTTTCCAGAATAACTAAGTTGCTTGGGTAATTCGTGCTTAATTCCCCGTAGGTGTTGCTTATTACCTGTACATCAAGGAGTAAAAAAAGCGTTTCAATATCATTTTTTTAACTTTATTCGCAGTGTACATTGTCCAAGTCTGGATTGGCCATACTACTTAAATATTATTCTTCATTTGCATTTCCATTATCATGTATCATGTTGCAAACTAAATCTGTATCTGTGAACTCAAGTGTGTAGTCAGTCTACAGATTAGATGCTCCTAAATGATGCATGGTTAATGATTTATATTGGTCCGTTCGACCGACCGTGTTTACTTTGGCTGGCAGAACCGGCAAATACTCCCTGACATCAGTCTCTTTGTCTACTCACTCATTTCAAAGATTTCTCATTTACAGCGGTTTAATAACTTTGTCTCGAGTCTGGATCTAAAACCCATGCCACAATAATAATAACCAACCAGAGGTCATTCTCACCGAACTCGTCATCTCATGACTGACTTCATTATCTTAGTTAGTGTGTACTCCAAATATGTTTATGGTCTTGTCTTCATTTTTTGCCAGTGTCTTGTGTTGTATTCTGCCTGCCACTAAACTATGCTATCAGTGTTGAAATCTGCAGAAGACGATTTAAGGATTATCCCCGATTTTGTTTTCTTTCTCGTGCAATTTTGCCATTTTCTTTTCCCCATCTATCACTTATCAGAGTAGCATCATGACGACTATGTTAGACGAGACAGTTTCAGAACAAAATACTGCGTATTAAAGTTGGCACCCCTCCAATGAGGCAACCTTTTGCTTTGTTCGTTTTACAGAGTTCACCTTTGGAGTGCGTAGGTATTGGAGTTGTAGAGGTAATTGCATCGAATCAAAAAAGGAAGACATAAAACTAATTCTGTGCATGCCGTTTCCGCTTTTTCTTCAAATTTTGCCAGATCACTGCCTCACTACCTACAAACTGGCAATAAATAATAACGATTGAAATGGGAGAAACCCTGTAATAAGCATTTTCACATGCATTATCCTTTTCAATTACCGACCATCATATCCTAATGATGGAAAAGTGAGGCTTTAATAATGAAATGTGCTTCAGGCAGACCATAAGCACTCTGAAGAGGATGATGATTGATGTGTTCGGTTGAGCCTAATGGGCTTCATATATGCAAATTTCTTTTGGTGTTTATTTGCTCTTCGTGTTTGACGACAATCACTTGAGACAAAAGGGAACAAGTGTTTAAAGAGAGAAGAGACACATACGTACCGAGTAGTTGTAGTCAAGGCCAAATAGTTGTAGGCACCTTTGCATCACTTGTTGGACCTGATGATGAATCAATCAAAAGCACAATTGTTATTAGTAAACGCTATTTAAGGAGTTTATAGACGGATCGTATTTAACCTACCATCGGATGAGAGTCTCTCGCCTTGTACGTGTTCTTGGAAAAGTACTCCAAGAGGGAATGTATCTCTTCAGCCTTGACTTCCATATCATTCTTGGGGTTTTCCATTTCGCTTCGAAGATTCGTGCTTTTGCACTATCCAATCAACCCGTCGTTTAAAAAAAAAGACTTGGTAAGTAGTAAAAGGACGCGCCCCTTCTTCCTTCCCTCCGTTACGTTATAAGCTCAATAATAATGTCATGTCGTGCTGATGACTTAAATGACCCTTAAGGTTTCCCTCTCCTAAAGTTAAGTCGGGTCACTTGTCTCTGGCACCACTACAAAACCACCAGTCCAACTAAAATCTAAATCACTTGAACACCCACTTGACGACGGAACACCCGACCGGGTCTCCAATTCACAAATCCCAACTAAAAACAAGTTCCAACCAAAGAAGAAGAATGTAGGTATCAACAATGGAGATGACGATGATGGTGAGGAGGTGACTGCTTTCTCCGTCGCCTTGACGATGACCCGAAGAGGCCCTGTTGTTGTGTCCTTTTGGATGCTCCTGACAGACAGAGTCGGAGTCGGCAGTTGGTCATTCTCGCTCAGCTTTTTTGTTTCCTATTGACAGAGGGGCTTTGGTTGGTTGTCTGTTGTGGGAGGTTGGATAAGGTGTGTGTTGATAAGCCGTCTGGTCCTCTCTGTTCTTGAACAGGTGGAGGTGTATTATTTGAGAAGGATGAGGAACAATAATAAATATGTTTTGTGTGTGTGCATTTGTATTTGTGGTGGACGGACGGCACGAATTCCGGTTCACCACCAACAGCAGCAGACCAGCAGCAGCATGCTCGCTCTCTCTCTTTCTGCTAGTGCAACTGCGTCTTACAAACTGTGGGATGTGCGACTCGTACCAAACAGATAGTATGATATGATACA
>JAQIWU010002582.1:0-11824 GCA_034696445.1 Isotomiella minor
TGTTGACTGACTGATTGAACTTTCAGGCAGTGCAATTTCAGGCTAAATCGTATGAACACTTGTGACTTTCTACCTAAGAATTATTGCACAGGTTACATAAAGTGTAATCCCCATATCTAACCTAAATGGGCAACGTGCAACTCCGGCTATGAATGAATTTGTCTGTATGACATTATTTCACTGGGATTCATCCAATCAAAAAGAAATTCAAGTTTAATGATCACACAAAAAAGTACTGAAAGCCTTTGACCCGATTCAACAAGTGTGTTGTTACTCAATCCCTTGTGTGAAGGTGTGGTCAAATCCTATTTTTTTAAAGAAAAACTTCCAAAGCTATTAATTTTTCTGGATATTGCAAAAATAATCGAAATATATAGACAGGGAAAAGGGAAATGGGCAGGAGGGACTGATGGGCTAATTGAGAAATCTCACAAAGGAGAAAGTTTCCATTTAAGCCGGTGGGAGAAAGTGAAAAAACTCTGATGCTATGAGATGCGATAGGACAGGTTTTCGTTACGAGAGAAAGGAAGAGTGGAACATCCTTCCTATGCCTAGCCTAAACTCAACGGAGGAACGAACTCAGCTTTCACCAAAAATCACTCAATGTATCCTTCTTTCCGGAGAGAAATCATACATAAAGTTGAACAATGCATGTCTTGTACTTTCCCCACCGAAAAAATCAGTCAACTTAAATGTACGACGCTACTAATTTTAGATTCAATTAACCTAAGATGCACGTGATATTTGCTTTCCTCCTTGAGGAGGGCAGGCACGATGAAGGCAGGAAGATAAAAGGAGTGAAAGTAGGACCCGTGTTTAGGAGTAACGGAGACGGAGAAAGTTGGATTATGGTGAAAGCAAAATATAGATTTTGGAGTTTTTCCCCTGAATCAAATCGAGAGTACAAATGGTGGGAGACTTTGTGAGAGGAAGTGAGCTATAGACCTTGATGGCTCCTTATTCCTCCAAGTACAAACTTAACGTGCATCAAATTGATCTGGTAGCTTTTACTTTCTCTTCATGACTTTCTTCACGGTGAAAGTCAGTCAGTCAAGTGGATGGATGGTCAGATAGGAAACGCTCTTATCGATTCGATTGCTTTGTCATGCATATGGATGGACGGACCTATGCATATATGCACTATTTGTACACGTCGTCTCACATTTCGTTCATGCATCGCCATTTACCAACAAACAATCAATTATCACACAAAAGCTAATAAGAGTAAATTCAAGTAAAGAACAAGTGGTAAAGGATGGGGCACAGTAAGAAAGTGCTTATTCAGGACAATTCAATGATGCATATTACCCGAAGACTTCACAAGTACTTGATAGGGAGTAAGTACAAGTACAATAGAGTAATGGAAAGCTAAAATCTCTTTGTCCTTCTTGAAGAGAACTTGAGGCAATTATAACTGGCAATAAGCATGAATTTCTAAATCTGTTATATTACATCAGAACAATAGGAATTCTTGACAAATCATGTTGATTCCTTTCCTTCAGAATTCTTTCCCATTGAATTGTAACTTTCCCAAATGACCATTGTCCAGAAAGTAGCACATGTCATAGATTGGGCGCATTGAGACAACATAAGGAAATCCTCCATCATTTTCGTTATCGGAATATTTCTGACGACAGACTTCCAAGTGCCAAGAACTAGAAAACCCTTTAAAAGCGACCCAAGGGGGTAATGCTCTAGCGTAGTTTGGTAAAGAGATTGATTGATGCACAGTCACAGTGTTTACAAAGTCGCATTGCCCCACTCATTCAGTAGCGGAAGCCTTGGTCAAACTCCGGCAGAAAGTTTTATTAGCAGCAGCAGCAGCAGAGAAACTAAAAAATCTGTGAAAATTACGACATTCAATTCATTTCTTTGACTTTAGTTAGAGGTGACACACTGACAAGTTCGGATCATGATGATGGCGACGGGAGGAGGAGAGTGTCAGCAGGAAGTCAGACTTCTGTTTTTTGGAACCTTTTTTCATGAAAATACTGTAAGTCACATAATAATAAGTCCCCCAGCAGCCGTGTTTCATGACTTGATTTGGTTTATCCTCAATTTTAGGAACTGACCTCGGACCTCGTTCAACTAAAACAACCTGCTAGAGTCATTGAGGTGAGGTGGTGTCTTCGTCTTTTCCAACAAATTGCCCTTTGTTGTGTCTAATGTCGTCATTTATTTGTCGAACAGGTTCGAATGATACCCTTGGGAGCGACGGTCGACTTGTCCACTGGAGCCTTTCAGTTGGGGTAAAAGAGTTGTGGAAAAATCTAATGTGGCTATTTTATTATTTTTTGTTTGTTATAAAGGGCGACCAATCCGTCGGAATTCGATTTGGAATTTTACTACAACGACTTGCAAGACACTTCCAAGTCCACGTTTGAGCTTCTCAAGGTGTTTGACTTCAATGACAAAAGCCACATTCATTTCATGCCAGACACAACAGAGGAAGTGAGTAACTTTTAAGCCGCGATTGTGGGTACCAAGTTTAATGGATGACAATAACCGTAGATAATCACGGATGGACTGTTGGTGAGGGGTATGTACTCTACTGTGACGCTCGCAGTGTATGGATATGTCGTGGATAAGGTGCCTCAGAGAGAGAAAGTAGTGGAAAAAGTGGTACAACCAGTGTTAGGTACCGCCACTTCATCGGAGGATAACATTGCAGAGCACGAGCGGTTACGGGAAGAATCGCCGGATGGAAGAGTGTCGGACAGCACGTTAGGTAGTGAAAACAGCATAGCAGAATTCACAATAGCAGTGATTCATTTACTTTGACCAATTCATTCCAGCTGACGTTTCGTTGGAAGAAAAAGATGTAGAGGAAGAAGAGAATCCTGTTGTACCACCAGAAAGTCATGTGTCCCCAATCACAGTTTCCACCAAACGTCTTAGTTTTGACACCGTTGGAGTGGATACCACTGTACAATCAAGTGGCGAATCTGTGTCAAAACTGGAGGAGCGCATTGAAGATCCTACTACGACGGTTGTCGGAAAAGAGAAGTCTCGTGGAGATATCTGTGACGGCAGAGGGACTGGACACGTCGATGAGGTTGGAGCAGCAGCAGCGTCTACTTCTGTCGTCGAAGTAATGGACACGGAGGAAATTTCGGATGGGGAAGTGTTCCCCTCAGACGAAGAGGAGGAAAGTCCTGCGACCCAAAATCCAGGTACAGTTCTTTATTCTTATTGTTTGCAAAGGCTAAAGTGGATTTTTTACAACTTTTTCCTCACTTAGATTTATCAAAGAGTAGAGAAGACGCGAGTTTGGAAGAAAGCAGTGTCAGAGGGGAGGAGCGAATGGAGACGGATGTTTTTGACACTCTGGTCAAAGAGGCCGAGCCGATTTCCTCACCCCCTCAGGATGTTTTGAGTGATGTCGACGATTCTCTGATGGACGAATTTCATGAGCCAGGTTTCGAAGAAATAATATCTGACGAAGAAATCGATTTTCCTGAGTACGAGTTTGGAGAGTGGGAAGAGCATTGGGCGAATAAATTTTCACGTCCATTCAATCCATTTTCAGAATCATTCCAAGTGATTCCTTTAAAGGTAACTTATTTATCTATTGACCAAGGATCAATATATATATTTATCACTCATATATATAATGCATGCAGAATATTGCTGCTGGTTATCTCCGGAGCGCGCATGGGACTGGGGAGGAATGTCTCCACGCTCTACACGACAAATGCAAAAAATGGCCGCGAAAAGCATGGAGTTTTTTATCATCGGAAGTATGGGTCGAAGACATGGAGAGACTCCTGCCTTCTCTGTCACTTGCACTGTCTACTCCTGACGTTAGCAAAGAAGCACAGGGTCTCGAAGACAGTTTAAAATTCTGGGTTGAATCTGGACTCAACTTCGAATTGGCAATGCAGCAAACTGCATTAGCTTTTAAGTCGAGGCACTTGAAAGTTGGAATCAAGTTGATTCAGTGTTTAGCTAACTGTGATAACTCCTTCTGTACCAGTCTTGTACTGCACAAATTCCATTTCTTTGGTCAAGAAGAAAACGAGGAAACCCACGAAAGAAGTGTTCCACATCATTTGTTAGATTTACTGATGAAACCCCACATGAGCACAACAAACAAGTTGCTAATTGTGCGGACGTTGGACTCTATAATCTCAGCACTACCAGGTACTCACCTTCACCTGACATCTTCTTTGTTTTAAGTTGCAAGTACAAACGTTATCTTGATTGGTCAGGCTTTGAAAGCTTTACGTCCAAGTCTCCAACAGAGCAGATGTCTTGTTATGAAAAACTTCTGGAGTACTCGACCACCTCGCCAGGAACGAGGATTATGTTCAGCATACGAACTTTGCTCAGAAAACTTCAATTGATGGAGGATCTAAGAGGGGTAAAAGGACTAGTGAATGTCTCTTTATCCGATGAAACAACAAACACTAAAGGCGTTAGTGTGTTAAGAGACCTGGTTGAGATAGCAGGGCACATCGATCAGTATTCCTGTCATCCGTTGCGAATTATGCCAGCAAAGAGTGTAGTGGCTCTACCCCCAATCAGTTCTTCAGGTAGAACTTTCCATTTCTTTAATAATTCACGAACAAATAACTAACTAAGCGTATGTATTAAATCAGGCCACGACCCGAAAATTTCCTTTGTGAGAATGTTGAAGGAAATGCAATTCCTCCAAATGAGCACAGTCTTTATTACCACAAAGGAAAATGATGTCTTCAGCAACAGTTTGGAACACATATTGGATCTTCTTACTACATTACTTGATTGGGACGAAGGACTGGTATATTTGTCAAATGAAGGAAGTGCTACCACGACACTTATCAAGGCTCTGCTGCAACAAGAAGATGACGCAGTAAATTTAGGATGCTTGATTGCCCACTGTCTTGAGGTATAAATAGCAGTTTATTGACTTGTCAGCTAATGCAACATATTAAATAGGTTTTACATTGTGTGGACGCACTTTTGGATCCAAAATCTGTGGAGACTGACGAAGATTTCACTTGCCTACAAACTACTTTCTCATTTTTGACAAGTTCACTCGGACGTCAAGCACTTGTTAAGACCATCAGCAAAAGCAACTTCGTGGTTCCGTTTTTAAAGTGCATACGGCCAAAAGTCGGGGACAAATTGTTTGGAGTTTCAGTGTTGGAAAAAACTGCTCGACGTGGATACGCATTGGAAATTATGGAGCATGTCATCCGGTCGTCAGATAGTCTTGATTTTATGGAGAAGGTATGTGATGCTGATATTTTATTCTATTTGATTCTGTACGAATGGAAAATTATTGCTATTTAATTAATTTTACAGTACGGTCCAGAAATATACAATATAATGACGGACCTAACAGAAAGTCCAAAGGGCGAAGACGGAGCGGACAAGTTCTGTTTACTACAGCCTTTTATGAAACCAACGCTAAGCACCTCGCTGTTTACCCTCGATGGGATAGATACCCTGTGCAATCTCATCAAGACTAAAAGGACTGATCTGTTGCAATCAACGAATGGAGCCATAGACAACTGGGGTTTCCCTCCTGAGCTAACGACTTATTTTCGCATGTTATGTGAATTGACTAACAGTCCTGAAGAAAACGATATTACAAAAAATCTCCCCCACCAGACGGATGAACTTCTGATTCGGCAACTGAAGTCTGATTTGGTCCTAGTGAAAATTCACGCGAATGACCTGATCTCCACCATGATTTCAATTGTGCAGAGAATTGTGGAAGACTTTGATCAGCCTATGCTTCATGCACATGTCTTTGTCAGTGCAAAAGGGGATGCGTTACTATCACTTCTTCAGCCCTTGATAAAAACACTTCGTTTGAGTATCACGCAAGTGATTCAAGCCAGAAAAACTGGTAAGCAAGACTTAATCAACAATTTCATTGGACTTTGTAAAATCAGTAACCATCTTTCCTGCAATATATGTAGAATTTCGTGACACAACAGCTATTCCTTGCTTGCTGAAGATTTACAATTTGTTAACGTATTTTCCTACCAACTCATTTGGACACTCCAAAGCGCAAGAGATTTGTCAAAACATTGTGGGCACTTTACTTGCCTACACCATCCCTGCTTTAAAGTTTGGTCAAGAGAGTGAAGATGAGCTCAACAAAAGTACTTGGTCAGCAGTTGTGTCCAATATAATAAAGTAAGTACACTGACTGTATTATTACGGGGTTCAGATTTTATCTAAGATAAACTAACGTTTCGTTCAACAGGTTTACCTTAGAAGAACCGGCCAATTTTCAAACTGGGTTAACACTACTGAGTGAACTTTTACCACTTCCCCTTCCCATAGCTAGCAGATTCCATTTAGACGATGCGACCTGCCTAGAAGCAATAAAATTGCGAAGATTGTGGAGCGCGTACATACACGGTCTGTCAACTCAGTTACAAGAAGTACGCCTTTTCTGATTAACACAACAAATGACAGACAACGTACTGAATCATTGATTTCTCTCCGTTTCAGATGATTGGGATACTTTACATATCGACTAACATTAGACTATTAAATCTTCTGAAGCGAGTTTGTGTCCAGCTTGCTGATCTTTCCGCTTCAACTTGTCTCGTCGTGTGCCGGGCCTTGTTGGATACATACACCGTATCATTAGAAAGTGATACTGAAGGAGTGACCAAGACAGATTTGCAAGATTGTTCACAGCATAATTCCGTAAAGGCATGGGTTGATACATCAAAACCACTGGAGGAAAGTCAGGTGCGTCATTCCTCTGCATTTCTTCATAATTTTAAGTGGCCGTATAATTTTTAAATGATTTTACAGTGTTCGATGCACACAGCTCGTCTTCTATCATTTCTAGCTTCACTGCTGAACAACTGTGCAGTGGTTAAATGTGGAATTATGCACATACTCAAAGGTACAACAAAACTGGATGAAAAGTACTGCGACCTATACAATTCCTGGTGTGCCGTTCTCTTGGCTCAACCTGTTACAGGTTTAACTAATTCTCATGTTCAGGTATGTCAGTATTCTTTTTGCACTGGCTTCTACATCATTCCCCCTTCCTTTATTTAGGCGCAAGACAGCATCGTCACAATCTTTCAGTCCCTCTGCGACGTGGAAATTAATATGCTAATTCCCATGTTTGGAGTTAGGAGCAAAGCTTTCGAAGTAGATTTTATTCTTGCCAATTCTCTACCCCAAAAGGAACACCTGACACTCATCGCTGAAACTTTGCTAAACTACTTAAGTTGCCCAGTCAGCCTCCAAAAACCTACCAGTTTTCAAGTGCTGGAAGGTGTCCTACGCTCATTGGAGATAATTGCAGAAACAGAATTTGGATTTCAAATATTGACTTCGTAAGGAATTAAGCTGATTATTGCGTTTGTAGGAGTATTATTGGTATTAACTTAGTGTCCACACTTGTAATGTAGGAGCCTCGAGAAAAGGAGTGCAATTTTTTCGTCTTTAATTTCATCTTTAATGGCGACAATTGATGTAGACAAAAACACTGACGCAATAGAGTCTGTTATGCCGTGTGTCATATCTTATCTGGACCTGCTGAAGTCGCTGTCAACTCCACGGGTGAGTTTCCGAATTTAAATTATTTACGTGAGTTGTTGAACTCACTCGAACATGAATGAAACTCTTGTTTTGACAGCCACACCCCGTCGGAAGCTACCCACCCCGACTAAGTGTACTTTCTCATTCGATATTTTGTAATGCAGTGAAGTGGCCGATGACAAAAGAAGCTCAGTATTGCGAAAAAACCAATGCGTTATACCGTTTGCAGCAGTATTTCAAAGAACAGTTGAGGTTGTTGACAGAAAATAGAATTAACTTCAGTACCATCGACTCATCGGAGTTGGAGGCAGTGTTGGGAATTTTGGAACACATAGTTGCATTCTGTAAACAACAGAAAGAGGCAGTTGAAGATGGGGGAAAGCCAGAACAGAAATTGTGTTTAAGTGAAACCTTGACCGAGTTGTTTAATGTTCGGCCAGCGTATGTGCTTGTCGATAGGATAAGTGGGTATAGCGTTCCGACCTTCTGGCAAACGTCGATCCCTCCAGCATTTGAATTAGATGCAGATACGGAAGAGTCAGAATTGGTATGTGGACATGTTTTAATTTTTAGGGAAGTCCATAGTCAGAATTCCTTTGCTTCCTTTAGGTACCCTGTGACTTGGAGGAACTCTGCAAAAACTACTTGAATGGATTTGACGTTTTAAAGGAACTTAAGAACATGTCAAAAGTGGCTAGTTTGCAATCAAATGAAGCGAAAGCTGAGACGGAGACAGAAAAGCCAACTCATCAAGCTCGACCTCCTCTGCAGTCATCGTTGGCTCACCACATGCACAGCCGAAGGGCACATTTTACTGCGTCAATGAGGGGACGAGGGATGTTCAGTCGAGGAATGGGATCTGGTCGAGGATTTGATCCCTTCCGGTCAAGACCACCTAACACGTCTCGTCCACCCTCTCTACATGTCGATGACTTTGTGGCTATGGAGTCTTCGGGACAGTCCGGAGGATCTTCTCAACCCCGAAGTTCCAATGACACCTTTTCACCAAGGGGTCGGCAAAGTGGTGGGAGAGGCGGTGGAATTCCTTATGGTCAGGGACAAGACATGCGGAGGCTTGCAGCAAGTAGACTTGGACCTTCTGGTGGTGGTAATTATTATCCGGTTAAACGCGGAGACGGTACAGGTCCTCCGAGGTAAGATAATCGCATAACTCATATTTTCAGAACTAAATATTTACTTCCGTTGACAGGATGGTGAGGGGAGGACGCGTGTTTTCAACTCCCAACAGTGACAGATGGACGGCGGACAGTCGAGTTGGAGGATCAACTCCTTCTTCTCAGCCTTACGAAAGAATACTTCGAAATCCATACGACGATAAGTACAATAGATCCAGTATATCCAGGCCTGGTTCATCCTCCACATCATCGTCTTTAAGGACGCACCCTTCGTCCACTCAGCCCTACTCTCAACAACAGCGATCAAGCATTTACAGCAGAGATCAACGATCCCTCCCTTCTTCCAGCGCGTACTCGGCCCGGTGGAGAAGCAAGCCGTTCAATCGATAAATATGTAGATAAGTTAGATAATTTTTTTTACCCTACTTGTATAGTTTTACCCAAATAAAAAGGGAGTGTTGGATTTTAATTTGTGTGTGGGGAGAATGAGACCGCATTGTTGCATTGCATTGGAGGCCCGGGACAAGAACATCATCGAACAGCCGGTCGCCACATGGGCTTTTTCGTCTTTTGACGCTATCAAAGGTTTTTAATAATTAGGGACTTGAATGACTCCTCAAGGACATGTTCACTGATCGCAAATCTTTGCTGTTACAGATTGGATACTTGAAGCTCGTTTGGAGATTCATTCGAACAAGGAAAAGCAAGAATAATTGAGCTGTTACAATTTACCCCAGACAGGACACTACTTTGGTAAGCAGCAAGCGTTCGGAGATATTAATTAGGCACACACACTGACTAAATCGTTGTGTTTTAGGCTTTCGTCGTGTGTTATCCTGTTCTAAGTTGTCCGAAGGTCTTAAGGATAAGTGGAGAACGGCCCTAGGTACGACCAGTTAGTTATTAATCATTTGGATGTTTGTGTCATTTTTATAACTGATTCAATTAGAACAAGAAAGCCTAGAGTGAATTCACACTTTGAGATGTCACAATTGCAGGAAGTAGACATCAAGCCTGATGTTGATAAAGAGATGCTACAGAAGGTCCTTCAAGCTGGACCCAAAGAAGTGGCAAATGAGACCGCCACCGGTTCAACAAGACCAATTAAAGTTGAACCAGGACCAGTTAAAGTGGAACACGAGGAGGGCAGAGTTCACAGTATCCAGATAAAGGTCAAAAACGAGGTCGTGGACACAAAGGACATTGTAACTCATCGGACCTGGGAGACGCAGACGGACTATAGAACGGACTATTTGCGTCTCTTTCCCAAAGGTCTGCCGATGCCGATGCATAATATGAAAATTAAGGTAAGTAAGCCCAAAAGTACTCGTTTGTTCTAGTTTTGTGCATAAGCAAAGTCGCATTGGAGAGAAGAAGTAGTGTATCGAACTGATAAGAAGGGAAATATTGATTAGGCTTCTTCTGAAGGAGAAAGTCTTTCGCACTTCATTAGAACCCAAAGGAGTGGAATTAATTTGCATCGCTTCCCTCTCTTCTATCTCCCTCAAATAAGAACAAGCTGGCATTTTAGATTATTCGGCAAAGCAAAGTTTCTCAGTTCCTTTCTCAATCTTGCCTATAAACTCATGGAAAGTAAAGTATAAACTTTGTGGATCTCCTCATCTCGTTCTCTTTGACTTGACTTGATGGATTTAAAGAAAGTAAACCACTGCCAGGAAAAGAGAAAGCTGATCCTCCATCTATAGCCAGCTCTATACTTTCTCCAATTCAATCTTCACTACTCCGACTCACTTTCACCTTTCCATCATCTGCCTTTGGTTTAACCCAAATTCCGGGAACGAGTACATTATTATCTATTACAATTATTTAAATTAATTGCATCAACTATTCTATTCTACATAATATCCTTCTCGTTCTGATGGTACAATTTAATTGCATACTCAGCTCATACCGTTCGTTCACAAACACAAAGGCGTTAGTAAAGCCAGACTGCTCTAGCATTCAAATTGACGGCAGCAGCAAAAAGCCTCATTCCATCCCTTTCCCTGTCGTGTCGTGTAGCCAAAGAGGGTTGTGGCAGCCTTGAATTTTTTATAACATTCGAATTGTCTTTCTTAAACTTTACTTCTAAAGAGAAATGGCAAGATTTTGGGAAAGTAGAGAAAGACAAGACACAACTGTTGAAGAGGATGAAGGTATGGGCAATGCTGTGGAGTCGATTACACTGCGGAACATCATAAAAGAGAAATTCACAGTAATGAATTTTGTATGGGTTGCTTAATTGCTACCTTTCTCTCTCCTTCCGCTTTGTTTCCTGTGTATGGCCACGCCAAGGTAGCTTTGCGTTACGTTACGCATCCATTCCATGACATGACTTTGTAATGTTGGAAATCAGACTTTTGAAGTTAAAATTTAACCTGTCGTTTATCTACTTGCAATCTGCCGGGTAGGTGACAGTGACAGATAAATATCCGTCGCTGGTGCCTGGAATTAAAGTAATTAATGACAAAATCGCATTCGTTGTACAATTAAATTCTGGAAATATAGAATTTTGAATTATTACTTATTACCTGAAAATCGTGGTACCTAACTATCTACCTAACTGCACACATCAGTGAGGCATATTTGTCACTGTCAACCGCTTTCTCCTCAGCTAAACTCTGCTTTCACTGTTCGAGGATACTAAATGCCTTTTGTATTTAATTCAGTGGATGATATCAGGGAAGGGAGGATATATTCATGATGGACAGGGAAGGATTATGCTAAAAGTGAATTTTCCTGTTATCCGTCAGTGGCAACCTTTGCATTCAAGTAGGTAGGCTTGGCTTGGTTGATTGAAACTTTCTCTTCTCATCCTCCGCGTCACACAAATAAACTCTTTTATTGCCATTACTGGGAATTGTCTGTCTGGTCGTTTCGTATCGAAATGACTCTCAAATCCATACGACGTGTCAGATGTAAATTGAATAAGCGTCAGACGGCTCAGTTGTTTTGTTGGTACATTTGTCAGCATTTCTGTGTCATTATTTGCGACGGGGGATGGGATCAGGTAATTCAGTCGATCGCAGATAGAGATACACACACACACTCCATTTTTACGTCTTTTATGTCCACTTTCTTTTTTTCTCATGTTGTAGTACAGGGTACAAGAAACCTCGATATGTATGTATACCACAGATATTGTAGGAGAAAGCTGTAAAAGATCGTGGGTATACATGGGC